>JAWPHD010004605.1:0-5000 GCA_037043455.1 Cyrtodaria siliqua | reverse complement strand
GTAGTAGTAGTAGATCTAGTAGTAGTAGTAGGTAGGTAGTAGTAGTAGTAGTAGTAGTAGTAGTAGTAGTAGAAGAAGTAGGAGTAGTAGTAGTAGTAGTAGAAGTAGTAGTAGTAGTAGTAGTAGTAGTAGTAGTAGTAGTATACTCGTAGATTATCAGTATTATTCTCTTACTCATACTACTTACTTACTACCAACTTCTAAATGCGGAATTCAGAATGCGGAATGCGGAATTCGGAAGTCAAGAAATAGAAGTGAAGTAAATGTGAGCCAAATGGGCCATCGTACTCATCCTCTTTTATGCAACTTAAACATATTTGTACAATCATATTCGCGGGGCCAAGATAAACGTAAATACCTAATACTATCAACAGTTTCATTGCTAATTAATTATACTGAACAGAAAAAGTTTAGCACAACATTTTAGGGACATATATTAAACATAATGAACATTGATATAATTGTTTGAAGATATTAGAAATGCAAGGTACGGATGAGAATTTCGAAAAAAAATAAGTTTTTTTTTATTTCTAAGCGAAGCATCACACTTACCTCCCCTGTATTAAAAACAACTTATTTCATTATACAAACGTATTGCTTTGAACAAATTTAATGTTTGGCATTGGCAAGAATGTATAAAATATATTCCAGTCATATTTGCTTTATTTTTATCACCTACTTTGTAGCATTAGTATTGTCATACCTATGTCACTTTATCATTGACCCCAAACATAGACGGCTTTGCATCTAGTCTTTGGAAATGACATGCATTTTACATGCTTAAATGCTTTTGCTCAGTTTATAGTTGTTGACGATCAAATCGAATGACAGAATTGTCACCTATTTACCAAAAGTAGACATAACAGTCGAATAGGAAATGTAGCATTCAAGGACCACAGTCAACTACAAACACTCGCAGAAACAAACAACTACAAATATGAATAAAATGCAAGCTATGACATTACACGCATGAAATGGTTGACCATAGGGCTACCTCCCCAGGCTTGGAACGGTCAGGTTTTGTGAACGTGTTTCCGGTAATGGTCAGTTGTGCAAAAACCTATTGGACGCTAAGAAAACTAGAAATTTGTAAAATTAATAAGTTTTTTTATTAAAAAGTGGTCCAAAGTGAGAACTAATAACCTGGGTAGTATTGCGGAGCTGGGAATATTGGAAACGAGACAGGGTGGCGGAGATATTAACGGATGTAAATGGAAATGTCGGAGATGATGAAATTCAAAATGGCGGCAGCCAAGTTGAAATGGTTGAGGATCAGAATTACGAGGTAGTAAAATCAAAGCAGGATAGTAAAGAAGGTAACAAGACATCGAGAAAAAAAAGCTTTAGTGGTAGTTCCAACGAACCAGCTCAGAATAAGTCCGTTGCTGGCTCGCCAAGTAAGAACCCGGACGAGGAGTGGGTATGTAAGGGTTATGAAGTTACTTGTTCTAAACCAAATGATATGCTTCTGTCTTGCGAATACTGTGGAAATTACAGGTGTATCAGCTGCTTGGGGTGAGTAAGGCTGTTTATAAATGTATAAGTGATCGACCGGATCTACCTGGGTTTTGTAGCAACTGTATAGTCAACTCACTTGAAAGCGTAAAAAATACCAAAACCACTGAAAACAGGTTTACTGAATTTGTTCTTGATTTTCAGAAAAAGGTTTAATGTAGAATGGAGAAGATCGAGAAGGATGTCGGCGATGAAATCTGACATTATAGAAGTGAAGAATAGTATTGGAGCATCTATTGGTCCGAGTATCATAGTAGGTACCCAGCAACAAGGTAAGCCAAACACTATTGACAATGACCCGATAATAAAACAGGCTACGCGTGAGATGCAATCACGGTTAGATAGGCGTATAACATTGTGTTCTCCAATGTTAAGGAGCCAGAGAGTAACATAAGATAGGAATGCAGTGTACGGGATAGAGAGTCGGTCATTTCCGTTTGCAGTGAGATGGGTATTGGCATTGATATGGAGGAAATTACTCAAACAAAGCGAATAATCAAGTAAGAGTAATAAGTGGTGAAGAAACTGTGGTGCCAAAAATATTAATAGTAACGAGCACTGAAAGTGCACAGGCTAAACTAATGCGTAACGCTTATAGGCTAGGCAAGATAGAGTTGAAAAAAGACACTGCTTCAAGATGAGAAGTCTGGGGATTTTGTTTACCTCGTTCGCGGGCTACCTTGGAGAGGCATGTAATACAGATAAGAAGAGAAGTAAGGATTAGGGAAATGATTGCAGGTTAGATAAAGATAGAAATAATGACAATGTAAATACGTTGAATGATGGAAATAGTGTTTACAGTTTACTAGTTTTATTTTCTAATGTAGATACGATAAATGTTGAAGATTATCATATATGGAGGATACACCAGTATTGATGGCCTTCTCGGAAGTGAAACCAAAAAACGTTAAATTTGAGCGTGAGCTATCAGAGTATATTATACGACTATGAATTCATACAGGTCAATATGAAAAAAAATCAGACCGTGGCAGAGGGATGTTGTTACTTATAGCCAGTTGTCCGTCCGTCAACTTGTGCCTTGTGAACACTCTAGGGCCTTCATTATTAATCTGATTTTTACGAAACTTTGCTAGAGTCTTTATATCAATGAAAGCTCGGACAAATTCGAAAACCAGCCAGATCAGATTAATGTGACCGGAGTTATGGCTCTTGTTTTTCTGAAAAATGCCATATTAAGCCTTGTGAACACTCTAGCACATTCATTTATTATTTGATCTTTACCGAACTTGCACATATTGTTAATAGCAATGAAAGCTCGGACAAATTCGAAAACCAGCCAAATCGGATAAGTAACACCGGAGTTATGGCCCTTGTTTTTCCTGAAAAATGCCATTTTCCGTCTTATGAACCCTCTAGCACCTTCATTTATTGTTGTTTGATCTCTACCAAATTTGTACAGATTGTTAATATCAATGAAAGCTCGGAAAAGTTCGAAAGCCAGCCAAATTGGATCAGTAACATCGGAGTTATGGCCCTTGTTTTGCTGAAAATGCCATATTAAGCCTTGTGAACACTCTATCACCTTCATTTATTATTTGATCTTTACCGAACTTGCACATATTGTTAATATCAATGAAAGCTCGGAGAAGTTTGAAAAACGCCAAATCGGGTCAGTAACACCGGAGTTATGGTCCTTGTGTTTTCCCAGAAAAATGCCATTTTCCGTATTATGAACACTCGAGCACCTTCATTTATTATTTGATCTTTACTAAATTTACACAGATTGTTATTATCAATGAAAGCTCGTACACGTTCGAAAGCCAGCCAAATCGGATCAGTAGCATCGGAGTTATGGCCCTTGCTTTTTTTTAAATGCCTTTTTCTGCCTTGTGAACACTCTAGCACCTTCATTTATTATTTGATCTTTATCAAACTTGCACACATTGTTAATACAAATGAAACCTTGAACACATTCGCAAACCAGCTAAATTGAGTCAGTAACACCAGAGTTATGACTCTTGTTTTTCCCTTGAAAAATGGCATTTTCTGCATTTGAACACTCTAGCACCTTCATTTATTATTTGATCTTTTCCACATATTATTAATACAAATGACAGCTCAGACAAGGTCGAAACCAGCCAAATCGGATCAGTAACACCGGAATTATGGCCATTTTTAGGATGATTTTTGGGATGATGAGTTGTCCGTCGTCCGTCCGTTAACTTTTGCCTTGTGAACACCCTAGGGCCTTTGTTATTAATCGGATCTTTACGAAACTTTGCCAGTGTTTTTATATCAATGAAAGCTCAGACAAGTTAGGATTATTTTCACCGGAGTTATGGCCCTTGTTTTGCTGAAAAATGCCATATTAAGCCTTATGAACACTCTAGCACCTTCATTTATTATTTGGTCTTTACCAAACTTGCACACATTGTTAATAACAATGAAAACTCGAAAAAAATCGAAAACCAGCCAAATCAGATCAGTAACATTGGATGTATGGCCCTTCACCCCTCCCCACCCCCTGATAACGCAATTGTCTGCCTTGTGAACACTCTAGCACCTTCATTTACTATTTGATCTTTACCAAATTTGCACACATTGTTAACATCAATGAAAGCTCGGACAATATCGAATACCAGTCAAATCGGATTAGTAACACGGGAGTTATGTCCTTGTTTTTTTTAAATGCAATTTTCTGCCTTGTGAACATTCCAGCACGCTCATATATTATTTGATATTTACCAACCGTGCATATATTGTTAATACAAATGAAAGCTTAGACAAGTTCGAAAACCAACTAAATGGTTCAGTAACACCAGAGTTATGGCCCTTGTTTTTTTTTCCCTGAAAAATTGCCATTTTCTGCATTGTGAACACTCTAACACCTTCATTTATTATTTGATCTTTACCAAACTTGCATATATTGTTAATATCAATGAAAGCTCAGAAAAGTTGGAAAACAAGCCAAATCGGATCAGTAACACCGGAGTTATGGCCCTTGTTTTGTTTTTTTAATGCAATTTTCTGCTTTGTGAACTGGAGTTCATTTATTATTTGATCTTTACCAAACGTGCACAGATTGTTAATACAAATGAAAACTTAGACAAGTCCTAAATTGGGTCAGTAACACCAGAGTTATGGCTCTTGTTTTTATCTGAAAAATGCCATTTTCTACCATGTGAACACTCTAGTACCTTCATTTATTACTTGATCTTTAACAAACTTGCACATATTGTAAATATCAATAAAAGCTCGGATAAGCTCGAAAGCCAGCCAAATCGGATCAGTACCATCGGCGTTATGACCCATTTCCCCCTGAAAAATGCCATTGTTTGCCTTGTGAACACTCTAGCACCTTCATTTATAATTTGATCTTTACCAAACTTTCACAGATTCTTAATATCACTGAAAGCTCGGACAAGTTCGAAAACCAGCCAAATCAGATCAATAACACCGGAATTATGGCCCTTTTTAGGATGATTTTTGGGAAGATGAGCTGTCCGTCCGTTTACCTTTGCCCT
>JAWPHD010004604.1:0-183289 GCA_037043455.1 Cyrtodaria siliqua | reverse complement strand
CTCCTACAATATAGATATAGATATAAGAATCGAACAGGAAATGCAGCATTCAAGGACGACAGTTAACCGCAATCACACACTGAAACAAAGAAAAATTCAAAGATGAATAAAAGGTCAAATTAGACATCACAATCACAAAAGGGTTGACAATAGGGCTACCGCCTTGGAACGGCCAGTGGCAAAAAAGGTTGAAACCAGGATCTAGGGTGCACCAAACCTCACACTTACCCTACTGTCAACCCAATGAAACGGGACAGTGTAAATAAAGAAATCCCAGAGTATATAGAAACTTAAATATATTTTCTGTTATTTTCTATTTCTACATTTTTCCAACTCCAGTTGCGCCTTTATTGACTTTGTGTGAAATTTGGGCCATTATACAAATAATTGTACAATATCAAGTCAGTTTTGCTTGAACGTATACAATAACTCCATGTACTATTAAAAGCTCGTAAAAACAGCAAAACATATACTTCTGGCCATGTTTAAATGTAGTTAACTGTTTGTTTTTATTCTCATGAAACCCATATTGACGACGGCTATATTTGTATAACAACATATAACTAAAGGTGTGTGTGTGGGTGGTGGGGGTGGTGGGAGGTCGTGGGCAGAAAGGTTGGTGGAATGCATTTTATTCAGAACAATCCACTAGCGCTGTTTACTCCATTGTAGACACCATTGTAATGTAATATGTGTATAATTGATAGTACATATGGTCTCCTCACTCTGGTTGATTCTGACAGATACTGGAAGGCACAGTTATATTGGCATGTTAGGGATCTTATTTTGTTTCAAGTCATAAGTGTATACTTCCGGACTCGCTCCCGTATTATTAATCAACGAAACTGATTATTTGTTTTCTTAAGCACAACAAGCCTGTCAATGGTTGGTTAATTGGTATATATATTATAGTATAACATTATAAGATATATATCAATGACGTTTATGGTGATTGTCTTCAGTAGTTCACCGTATAATCCGATCTAGAATACCTTGTAGGCATGATTATTGTTTGGATTGTGTTATTATACTGGCAGCTATTTTATTGTGCATGTTGCAATGCCACGCTATTTTCCCCCAATGGAATCTGAAATAAAAATGAAACCACGAAGTATTTAAGACATTGTTAATTTGAAATAAATATTATATAAATGGTTATTGAATGAATGCTGGTTTAATACCGAATTTCGTAAACGAATTGGATATCATTGTATGATACAAGGCTGTGACGAACATCATATTTATTTTATATAATGAGTTTAATCAATTTAATATCTCCAAAAATTCTAATGTATGCATGGGGCTTAACACTAGTTCAGCTCGTTTAGTCATATTACGATTGTTTCTACTTGTAGCAGTACTTTATAGTGCTGTTACACTGTAATACCACACCGTAGACATATAAAATGATATCCCACCTAGCCACATTATGCTGACACCGGGCCGACCAATCATAGCACTACTCTGTATATGCTGAATAGCAAGGGAGCTACTAGGCCCATTTTAATTAGACTTTGATTGGATTCGAGATTGAACCCACGGCCTCGCGCATTAAGGCACCGCCGCGGTTGGTCAGAAAGGCCAAATAACATGCGTGTATATTCATGTAGCTGTCTATGTGTATTATATATCGCTGTGGTATGGTGACAATATTCGATATTCTTACTCGTATCGAGCATTCAGAATTCCCCGTCCATCTTCGTAATCTCATAATTAGTAACAGTTACGGACATCGACGAGATATTTATGACAGCACACCGAACTGAACGGAAAAAGAGTTATGATTCGGCATAAAGAAATATAAAAAGATCGGACAGGGAAAGTAGCATTCAAGGAGAACAGTCAACCACAAAACACAGAAACAAACACGCAAACAGACAAAAAAGAAGGCAAAGGTAATAATAAATACAAACGACATCATAAACACAAAGTTTGTGGATTGATTACATTTAGTCTAGTGTATTATATTATGTGTATGCATGGGTTTATTACACTTCCATACGTAAAGTTATGTGATAAATGGGTTATAAAACAAGGTTTTACTTAAAAACTGTAATAGTGATTTACATTTTACAAACAAAGCATGATTTACTTCAAGCATCAATTGAGAAACATAGTATATCCCTGTTTGATGAATTCAATAAAAAACATTCTAACAATTAGCATGATTTACGTCTTCCAGAAATATGAAATTTATATACCTAAACAATCACAGTATAATTTAAATGCTAAACAAGAGCTCATTACCGACGCTTCAAGAAACGGGCATAAACGACATCCAACAATGTGAGTAAATGACGTGAAATAAATCAAAGTGCTGAAAGCACTGATGGACTAGGGGCTTTGGAAATTGAACAGTTCTGTTGAGTGTACATGGTGTAAGTGCATTTATGAACATAAGTTCTGTGTTCTGTGTCGAATTTGGTTATGTGTTGACAAAACTGGCGGAAAGCGTCTTCTTGAGTTCGAAGGGATTAGATTGTAATTATTAAATTCCGACGCTTGCACCGGATATAAATATGGACCGTATGAGTTATTCTTTTCGAAAAAGTACATTTAATTTTATTATTGTTTACATTTTCTTTTATTGTGGTATGTATTCGATCATTTATTAATTCGGAGCAACATTATTCATATCTGTACAAAGTCGGATTCGAAAAAAATCTTCTCCACTCGATTAATAGTGATCGCGGGTCATGAAATCAACGCGCTATCTGTTCCATCTATTGCGTCTGAAATGCCGCATCTACAGCGTAGTAATACAATTTGTAAATTCTGCAATTATAACATTTTGACGAAGACTTTCTTTAAGGTTGTCTCCATTAGGTGACTGATGTTCCATTTTCCCGCTGATATCGCAAATGTTTACCTCTATTCTTTTTTGCTAAAAAATAACTACTTTTGCTCGGAAGCATTGGTCCTTTCGACATTAATATGCAAATGAGCTACTTCATCTCAGGTTTGCAAACCTGTATGTACGGGGTCCAAACGTGGTTTATAATATTTCGAGATAAAATATATCATCTTGTTTCTTGTCTTAGAAGAAAAAAGTATAGGCCCAAACATCACATTCTTCAATTTTGATTCCATTTCCCACAGCTTATTTACGATTTGGATGGTATTTGTCTGTTCCGGAGAACTATTTCTTCTCTACACAAGGCCAGGGCCCTATGAATATGCATGCAGTGAGTAGGATGTGTTTACCTCTTTTATGCGAATGAACACCCAATCAAAATGACAGCTGACGCTCTGTCTGTTAGCGTAGTGATACATTACGTCAGTGACGATCTGTTGCGCCTTCTAGTGTGCTCGAATTTTGTGGCCTGCTAAGTACTAGGGCGTGAAACGCTCCTAGTCTAAAAATGATGTAACTGAGACGCATTGCTATATGTGAGTATGTTTTGCTGCGATGAATCTGATCGTCCTATGCTATTGTAGTTAATGACTGTAAATAAACTGGTACTAATCATAAGATACAGAGATCTTAATTGGCATTTTTTAATGTTTAAAAACGCAAATTCGGTAATGTTCGTGTTTCTTTTACAACACCATGCATTTTTGTAAAGTACAGATTCATAATCCCTCAGAGATAGCAGGTCAGTTATTGGTAATAAAACCGAGAAAAAATGGACAATGTCTAGACAGACCGGACAGGCTGTGGAACCTATGATGACGCCTACCTAAAGACCATTGGGACGGTGGCGTTTGATGTTTATGATCTTTCCTGTCGTGCCCTTAATGGTTTATTCTCTTGTTGCTCTGGCTTCTGCCCAAGTCATTGAGTACATTCATAGTGGCTTTCTAGGCTATTTTTTTTATATTATATTTACACGAGCATATTTGTGTTTTACTTATATTGCCTATTGATGCTGCCTTATTGGTTAGAGATTAGATCATGGCGGGGATTTCTTTATTTACACTGTCCTGTTTCAATGGGATGACAGTAGAGTAAGTGTGAGGTTTGGTGCACCCTAGAACCGGTTTAAACCCCCAGCGGCCTTTGTTGCCACTGACTGTTACAAGGCGGTAGCCCTATTGTCAATCCGTTTGTGATGTCGTTTGCATTTATTATTACTTTTGCCTTCTCGTTTATCTGTTTGCGTGTTTGTTTTTGTGTTTTGTGGTTGACTGTCATCCTTGAATGCTGCTTTCCCTGTCCGATATTTTTTATCTTTCTTTAATTTAATGTTATTTCTTTATAGAACATATACAACATATACAACATATTCTCGGTTTTGGCTTATACATTCGTAGATTGAGAACAAAACTTTTTCTTTTCTTCCAAATAAAGTAACAATAAACGCCTATTAACATGTATACGCTATTACTGAATGTACTGCATCATATCGTTGCGATCTAGATTGGCTATATACAAAACGTTTTAGATGAGTGTTGATGAGTACAGTGCTTGACATGAATTATGGTGAAAGTGAGTATACGTTTGGGAATATCTACTGCCGGACTATATATAAACCAGATACAGTTGTTTAAGAGCACAAAGAAAGAATGCATTGTCCCATTTCCAGTTATGCGAGATACAATGTTCCCCAGGTGAGAAAACTCTATCTATGTTTTCAGCCCTTAATGTTTGTCAATTTGGGCATTGAAAACAAGATAATATCGAGGTTGTGTACACATAAAATTGATTTAAGCTAACCTGTTCGCCTTACTGTTGCCTACTGACCGGTCCAAATCGGTAACCCTGTCTTCACCACTCTTTATATTAAGTATGGTCTTTTTCATTGACAATTTTAATACGCTCATATTTCGATTCATGGTACAGTGCGGACCTACGGTGCAATTGTATTTAGATTGGTTGTCACAAAATGTCACGGGTAGAGCGTACTGGTCGTACATAGCTCTTGTAAGTTATCGGTTACACCCAAATCTATTGTTCGAGTTGAAACAATTTCACAATATTCATGATCTATTCATGTAACACGTAAAAGCGTGCACATTTTAAGTGGCCGCCAGAGAGGCCGTGCCATAAGTTTAGTTTTGTGCTAATGCATGTAAACGTATAGGTATATTTTCCTTAAACGGCAAAATTGTATAAGGGGCCTCTCGTGTAGATTCAATACTGCAGATTTAGCCACGTTTGTCACGGACTGAACGGGGGAAATAATGATTTGGGCGTAATGTTTGCTATAAAACCCATTGTCTTCTAGCTCTCGCCGGGATGATCGATAGTACTTTGTTGGAACAGAGATTGGACGGCAAATTTCACAGGCAACATGTGGTTAGTAGTTATTTTGTTAAATTGTATCGTACATTTGTATTCAGTGGGCGGCGCCATCTTGTTTGGCGGTTACGACATCCGGTTAGCATTGATGTTTCTCAAACATAACTTTAGACTAGCATATAATTTTGAAGTTACTTTATTAGATGTAATTATTGTAATTGATCATTAATTGTAAAACAATATTAATTTGCTAACAGTGGATAATAGGTGCATTAGTTAACGTTGGCGTATAACTCAGTGATTGTAATACACGATTGTTAACATTAGTTAACAATGAGATGAGTGACAGGAATAAATGTTCGACGCGGATGCATAGCGTTGTATAATGTGGTCATTAGTTGACATGCGTACATGCATAACTCAGTGAGTGTAATATATGAGTAATTTGATCATGTTTATATTACATGTATTAGGGGCATCGATTAACAGCGACGTACATAGCATATACATGGCGTGTTCATCATTATTGATACATATATTATATGCTTACATATATTGATTGAATAATGATTTGTTTGGGTAATGATAATTATGCAAGATTGTTATGTTTGTCAACCGACATCTAAAACGTATGTATAATTACAGCCTAAGCCATCAAGGGTTGGATATAAGCCATCCAGGATATAAGCCATCCAGGGTTGGAGTAAGCCATCTAGGTTTGGATATCCAGGAGTGGAGCTAAGCTTCCACGATTAACGTTTACGAGCGGTGGACACGGTCCCCGTACCTGCGTCAGCATGGCCAGGTTTTACTAACGACAACCCCCGGGACACAATGTGGGCCCGTTACCAGTCCTCACTGGAGGAATATCACTCACAATCTCAGTGGAGGTTAACTATCATTGCATCGCGTCATCAACCCTTACAGAAGGCATTTGATGACAATCATCCATTGAATTCGCGCATCATCATCTTCATGAGCTCTCGCGCATCACAGTTATCGCGCTAGATCAACATTGTTATAGCTTTAACAACACTTTAGGGTCTTAGACATTCAGTATTTATAACAATACTAAGAACGTCTTAAACGTTCATGAGAACATTCTTTTTATAGTTCATTTGTGTATTCGCTTGTTTTTTTAGATAATTGTATATATATTAAACATATTTTAAAAGTTGCATTAAACTTATGTAAATGCATTCACCGTCATTGATTCTTTCCTGAGTTAGCCCAACCACTAAGGTCATCCTGTGACATTGGTTATAAACCCTTTTAGGTTTGTGATGTCACATATTTTCTCTCTTATTTATCTTGCAATTGGTGTTTGTAGCAATACGTATATTTGGTTTATTGTGATATTGGCTTGTTTCATTTCCTGTTCGACCTTTATATCTAGTTTTGCAATGGGAATAACTACATCGTACAGTCCATTGGTTTGCTTTGAAATAAGCTTTACCGATCTCAGGCGCTATCGCTGTTTTCAACCCTTTATGTTCGTGGTATAGTTTCTTCTGCGTCTGATCATTTCCTTGTAAGTGTTAACTACTTTTCATGCGTGTTTTTGGTTGGAATATGTTCTATGAATGCTTCATTTCCTGTTCAGCTTTTGTTTCTAGTTTCCATAATATTAATAAACAATGCATTACGTGGTCCGAGTATTAACTTTCATACCCCATTCAACCCCTTCTTCAAGAAGGGAAAACGGGATTGACTGGGGTATTAAATAAAACCTTAATTTCGGCTTATAAAGAAAGGTACAAATATCGGACAGGGAAAGCAGCATTCAAAGACAACAGTCAACCACAAAACACAAAAACAAACACGCAAACAGACAAACGAGAAGGCAAAAGTAATAAAAAATGCAAACGTCATCACAAACACATAAGGGTTGACAATAGGGCTACCGCCATGGAACCGTCAGTGGCAACAACAACCACTGGGGGTTTAAACCGGTCTAGGGAGCACCAAACCTCACACGTACCTACTGTCATCCATTAAAACAGGGCAGTGTAAATAGTTTACAAATTGTAAAATTAAAACATTTCATAGGTAATCTTAAACAGGTTATCGCCTTTTTTCAGTGAAAACTGTTTTTAAACATGTTTTATTGTCGAAATATCCGTTATAAAATCATGTTAATATAAACTTTTCCATCGCTTAATGGAATTAAGGCGGGACCACGTAATGATTTATCACGAAGCGCGTTTTGCTATGAGAATACTAGTAATCAAAAACCCAAACAAAGAGAAATAAAGTAAGGAATTGCCACGTTTAATTCAGAAATAATAACACTGTTTTACATATTTTGGCATCATTCTAAGCTCATAACTTGTATAAGTGCTTTTCAATATCGTTTTCTCACTTCGGCAGATTACATAGCACAATATCGGTGCTCCCAGTTAGATGGACACGTTTGTAATTATCTTTAATTCTTTTTTTTGAGCCACTCCTGTACGACCGATATTTCGACCTTGATTTATTAGTTTCCTCACGCCCTACCGGTCAATCAATAGTTAGTTAATTGGTCAAAATATTACATTATGTTATAAAAGGATACACTAAAATGATATATATGGTGATTTTCTTCAATTTAACCGACCTGGACTGTATATGATTAATATTTTAATTGCGTTATGGCTTGAATCTTCTATTTATCAGTGTGTGAGACTTGTTACTGTCACATCACGGTCTCAAGATAGCGTCTCAGATAGTTGTTATGTATAATATGTCAGATATCTTAATCTGATATGTTTAGGGATTCCTATGTGCCTCATAATTAGTAACATTCGCCTCGTCTCAAACAGCCAATATATGTGCCATGCAATGTAGTGTAAGGAATACGAGTAACGGCGAATTGACAAACGAATGCTTTCTCGCATGTCATTATATGTTGTATATACTTTAGTAGCTTTTGCTCTTATTATGATCACTATAGGATATTAAACGAGTTCTCCTTTCATATAACATTACATACATTACATATGCCAATTTACTCCTATAAAGATGGTATTGCTTGCTAGAGATGAATCTGCATGTACTTTAAATGTATCACTACTCATTATTATATTTCTAATACAAAAATCGTCTTTAAATTACATCGTTTTAACAGGCAGTGTTTGTCATATAATTTGTACGCTGCTGTTGATATTTACAAACTATGAATAAGTTTAAATATAATGTGAGAAAACAAACATATTGTACTCTTACATCATGAATAAAAAAGACAATTCATCAAACCATGCATATGAATAACGTCATCCTGATATATGACATTTCTCTCCTCATAAATAACGTTCCCCAGTAGAATTAAAATGCTTAATAGATATTTACACTGGCGCCATGTGTTTACTGCCCAGCTAACCGATACGTTATATTTGTAGGACGTCCGTAACTTGTACTGCTTGTCTGCGTTTCTGTATGAAATTCACAGACGCTCTAGAACGGTATGTTGCCCCGACCACCTTCACTGCATAATACATAATATAAATAATGGCCAACGACGTCATCAGTGGCGTACACAGTTGCTGGTGAAGCACAATTGTAAGCAGATTATTTACTTGTGTTATATTTACCGAGATTTCTGAGAAGCAGAATATGATATATTGGAACGTGGCATATGCCCTATTGTGATTTATACCTAAATAAACGGATACTTTAGAACTCATTCCATGCTTTTTGGACGCACACACTAATTGCCGCTCAAAATATACAATAATTTGAGATTTGTGTAATGTACGACAGGTGTTCTGCTTATATTTGAACACTTTTTTTATTAGCTCTCAAATTGAATTGAGATACTTTTTACTGTAACACATGTTTAATTTGTGAACCATGGCGTTAGTAGATAATTCTACAAAGCTTGGGCCATGACGATAAGGTCTTGTTAATTATATCTTGGTCTAGTTTCTTCCACTCGTCCATTAATGCAATTTTAAGAGCTCAGTGTGTGTTGATTTTACGCTTTTGAAGCCATATTTCATGATCTCCAAAATAACAAATTCCATTGGGACTGCATCAGGTTACTTTGGCATCCATTCTTCAACACTCTACTCGTTCTCACGTTTTCAGTGATGGAAATAAGACATACGCACGCTCTAATATTTGGCTGCGAACGGCTCTGTGAAATACCGCGGAGAGGTGTGTTTTGTGAAAAACTCATAAATTTTTGGTTCAATCTCATGGGCAGTGGAGGCAGTTTATGTGAACTCATTGCATCATGTGTATTTATTTGTGAAAATCCTACAACAACCGCAGGCGTATTCTTTCTTTATAAATATGAATTAATTATTACAGACATTGATATTTAATGCTTTACTTTCAAGTCGTGATCTTACATATTGCTTTAGACTTGTTTACTGAACAAATAAATGTCCGAACGACGATCTCATTTGAGATCAATCAATCGTTATACCAAAAAACTCAACCCGTAATTTGCAATGCTAAGAAAGCGTCTCCTTGGCCGAATGGTTAACGGCGTTTCGTTGTAAAACCTTTGCCTCCTCTCACCGCTGCGGGTTCGAATCCCACTGGGAGCTCGACATGTAAGTGAGGAATTCGTACGAATGGCGGGAGGTGTACAGTACTGGTTCTACCCAGATCGGTGTGAGGCCTTCACCACGAAATATCGACCGTCATATATAACCTGACATGTGTTGAAAATGACACAAACAAGCAAAGATATGCTTAGAGTGAGTGCTTACGATGAATCCCGCCCGACCCCAACACTAAATGGAATAAATGAATAATCAGTCATCTGGTGAATGACATTAACAACAAATCTTTACTAATTAGAGTTTTGAAAACATGGAAAATATGGCATTTTAAAGAGGTTCTAAAACGGATTTGGGAACCCCTTTTTTGAGAACGATAACGTCATAGTTCTAAATTAACGGTTTGTTCTCTTGTTGCTCTTGGCAGAAGCCAAGTCATTGAGCAATGCTTTGTGGTTCTCTAGGCTTTTGTTTTTTATATTATATATACATGATCATGTATGCGTCTTTCTTATATTAACTATTAATGCTGCCTTGTTTGCTAGACGATATGATAAGAGTGAAGTTAGGTGAAACCCCATACCCTGTTTTAAACTCCCAGCGGCCTTTTTTTGCCACTGACCGTTCCAAGGCGGTAGCCGAATTGTAAACCCATTTGTGTTTGTGATGTCATATCTTGCTTTTTATTCATCTTCAAAGTCGTTCTTTGTTTCTTTGTGTGTTTGTGGTTTACTGTCATCCTTGTATGCAACTTTTTCTGTTCGAGTTTTATCTACTTTTATCATATTCGGCATATTGATAAATATCGTTTAAAGCAAAGAAATTCACTGTAAGGAATGCAAAATCATTATTACGATCCTCATACAGTGCACTGTAACACTTAAGTATACTCAATTTGGCATACTGTTGATGTTGGTTTTGTTGTTCTCTCAATTTAAATCAGTAAACTATCATATATATATATATATTTATGCCGGACTATAATGTTATGCTTCTCAATAGCGACTTCCATATCCGTTTCAAAAACACCTGCTTGTTTGTCTGTTTGCGTGTGTGTTGCTGTGTTTTGTGGTTGACTGTCCTCCTTGAATGCTACTTTCACTGTCCGATCTTTTTATATTTCTTTAAAATGATAATATCTTATTGGATTATCATTCGACTTTGATAATTCTCTTTCATCCTTTCCAAGTTTTTCGAAACTGTCAATAATAACGATGTTTGGTCGTATGCATACATTCCCTTTTCCTCGTAGTTTTATAAATGTCAATGAACGATTTGTTTCACCTTATGATATCAGGCTCGTATGAAAGCCATTGCAATGGTTTGTAACTGAAAACGATGATAAAACCATATTAAACACGAATTCTAGGTAACGCATCAGTGCATATGACGTTTTCCGCGCTTTGCGGTGAGCTACTCCTGCGAAGTGACGTATATTGTATGGAAGGGGTGTTTATGCATAATTCTTCATTCATGTGCTAGAGGACGTGAATGGTGTTGCATCTTACACTACCGCTCATGACTCAGTACAAATAGATACAGAAGCCGAACAGGACATATATCACATAACATGGTGTATTATAGATGTACATGAGGACCGAATCACTGTGTTTGTGTACAGTAAAACAGTTAATCCCAATTGCTTGCAAGGTATATCATACGATACGTTCAGACACCTTCAGTATGTATGTATCCTTATTTGAATCTTCTTTTATAAAATGCACGTATAACGTCAATTTAGGTAAGGGGGCGAACGCGTTATGTACAGCCGCGTAACGTAGATGACGTCATGAAAACAACAAAACAACAAAACAACGTCATGATTTTTCTTATAAATTGCAGCCGCATACAAGATGTTACAACATTAAAGTGAAACGTCGTAGGTGTGTTATGTGGTGATAACAATAATCTTACACTGGTAAATGTGTATTATTGACTTTAATAAACTCGATAGATAAAATGATAGGATACTCGGCAGAGCCTCGAATCCTATCATTGTATCCAAGTCGTTTATTAAATCGATAATGCAGAGTCACGAATGTAAGATTCTATATATAGCATTCACAGAACGCATTCAATAAAAAAGCAATTCAAACAAACATAAATTTTACGGATCAGTACAGGAAAAACGTATGTGATATCACAAACATAAAAGGGTTGCCAACAAGGGTTGGAACGTTCAGTGACACAGGCCGCTGGGGTTTAAACCAGATCCGGGTCTGAAACCTCCGTCTCTTGTTTGCATAACTTGATTTCAGATGGTCCCCTTTTTCAGTATTCAGAGATAGGTTGGCACGCTGTCGTGGAGAGATGTTTGAAGACAACACAATACCTGCAAGAATGGCAGGGATTTCTTAATTACAATGACTCGTTTACTAGTTATTGGAATGATACTAGGGTAAGCGTGGGGTTTGGTGCACCCTAGAACCTGCGTTAAAACCCCAGTGACCAGTTTGCCACTGACATTTCCAAGGAGGTAACTCTATTGCCGACCGTGTTATGTTTGTGGCGTCGTATACTTTTATGTTTACTTGTAATTGTTGTTTTGGTTGACTATTCTATTCTATTCTGTGAATGATGGACTAGTATCTCATGTTCAACTGTTATACCTACTTGTATGTATCTGTGTAGTTCTAAAGTCAGACTTATCGTGTAATATGTGAAAATATCTTATTTCACAGAATCACACGTGTTTTAGTATATGCCAGTTTATTTGATAATAAAGTATACTTATAATTCGGAATTATATAAATAACTGAGGCGATTGTCTCACGTATGTCTAGATATGTATTCAGGCAAATTGTTTGTCTTTTTAGTGAGTTATTTGCTTGAACAATGCATTTTTGATTGCAGAGGTACACTAGTTTATGTTGTATCAAACGGCTTAATTAAATCTTACCTATATTATCTAAAATATATGATTTTCAATTTTATTTTTTTCCAGCTATATTGTCATTATCATATTGTGAAAGCCGCAACTAGGGAGATTTGCTACGGGTATTAACTGTAATACTTAAATAATGAAAATTAAAACCGAGGGCCCCAATAAGAACTATATGCAGTATTAACCACCATTACTATATCGTGTCCTAGCGGTTCTATAAACACACACACGCAGGTCAGAAGACCGTCGAAGTCACATACTTAGAAATAAAAACACAATAGTACTATGTGGTGCGATAAATGTATATATTGAAATGAAATGGAATTTCATGTCTGTAAACAAACATGCTATGTTATACTAGGACCAAAAAACCTCAGAGGAAGTTTAAATGAAGAATGAAGTTCCCCACCAGATATACCTCTGCCAGTGAACGAACCCACGCGGGACAGATATCTGTAGCTCTAAAGCCAAGGCTTTATCCCCTGATCTACCGGGGGTGCAGGGTAATGCTGCTTGTTGATTCTGCTAGCTATGTCTTTTCCAGCAGACATTACAAGTTCCTGCCAGTTATTTTTATCAGTACGTTGCATACATATGTGCTGTCACGTGTAAATACAGCGCTGGATTATAACAGGTTAATGTAAGCGCTTGAAGAAGTAGTGCGCACTGCCTTTATGTTTTCTATTTTAAATACTATTATCGGCAAGCGTTGATGTGTATAAATACGCCGTTAAGATAATTGGATACAAACAATTGGAAGTTTCGTTTCAGCATGCATGGTTTAATTGACACTTCGTCAAACACATTTGTTTGATAATAGTTATTGTTATTCTCGGTTTAAAACTTGTTGACTGGATTAACTGGAATGTTTTTCGTTCGTAAAATGTCGTATTTAAACATACACTGATCATGCTGATAAGACCAGCTAATGTTTCGTGAGTGAATAACTAATTTTCGTATCCTCAATAAATATATTTGCTTCTTTTTTTCTTTTTACCCTACCATAGCACTCCTAATTTAAACAGATAGGCGTCGTCTCTCCACTTTACCTATTAGTAACAAGATACTTACAAAACATAAATACTGACTCGGAAATGATGTGTTATATATCTTTCCACACACTAAATCATGTATATGACAAAATAAGAGTCTTTTAATTGTTTATTAGTTAAAAAACCCAAATTATTTTGACGTAAAATATTCCTAATTACAGCATAGCGTACTTTTTATTAACTAGTAAAACGTAGGAAAATAATAATAATAATAATAATAATATATGTTGGTAGCTAATTCGCAATCATTTGTATACTTTGTTCTCTGCAGTATTGTAATAGTGTCGAACATGTACTTATGCAGTAAATAAGATATAGGACTTTACATGAACTTTCGTCCTTTGTTGTTGTTTTTTCGTACCCTAGATTGAATTTCTCGTTGGCTGCAACTGCTGTGGTTGTTCAGTCAAATTCTGGATATATCCTGATATGTTTCTAATTATGTTAAATATATATTTACAATAACGTATAATTGTACCGTTTCCTAATTTCTCTGGATGTAGACTTTATTGTTAGAGATTTCCTTTTGACGGGATTCAAATAAAGAACAACGCACGCGTGATACATTCGCATATTGCTAAATATAATTCAGGAATTTCATAATACATTTGTTTTAGTTCCTGCAGATAAAGCAGCTAATAACGTAATTATTGTTTGACCCCTACATTACGTCAATGTTTTATCTCGGCAGCACCAATTCGTATACTCCAGTTAATTCTACTGAGGATGATGTTGTTTCTGCACATATCACTCGGTGCACTACTTTCAAGCTGGTGTAAACGATAAGCAAAATAAACTGCCTTTTATGTACTGGATTCCTAAATTACATAAAAATCCATATAAGGCTCGCTTTATTTCGAATTCTAGTGCCTGCACCACAACAAACATCTCCAAACTTTTAACTTCTTGTCTTACTGCCGTTAAAGATTACGTTAAACTATATTGTGATAAAACTTACGAAAACCCTGGGATTAATTTATTTTGGTCAATAAAAAATTAAACGATAAAATTTTCAATAAAGGTCAAGTTTCATCAATAAGCACTTATGACTTCTCTACACTATATACATCCTTACCACATCACCTTATTAAAGACAAGCTAATTTCTCTTATTCAAAAAACATTCGCTAGAGAAAGTACTACATTTTTGGCATGTAATAATATAAAAGCGTTTTTTACTAACTGTAGTTTAGACAATTATACTATGCGGACTTGCTATGAAGTATGTGAAGCACTCATCTTTGTATTAGATAATATTTTCGTCAGGTATGGAACCACCGTTTATAGACAAATTGTTGGTATCCCTATGGGTACGAACTGTGCACCACTTGTCGCGGATTTGTTCTTTTTTTTGCTATGAAAGGGATTTCATGTTGAGTCTTTCACCAGATACCCAGGCAGATGTTATTGAAGCCTTTAATGACACCTCTCGGTATCTGGATGACATATTGAACATTGACAACCCTTTCTTTCCAACTATGGTTAATTGTATTTATCCTAAAGAACTTCAGCTTAACAAAGCTAATATATCCGATAATAACGCTTCTTTTCTTGATTTAAGATTGAAAATGGTAAAATAATTAGCAAATTCTATGACAAGAGAGATGATTTTAATTTTGACATTGTTAATTATTCCCACTTGGATGGGGATGTTCCCCGAGCAACTTCTTATGGGGTGTATGTGTCTCAACTTATTCGTTTTTCTAGAGCTTGTACTCGAGTTGAGGACTTTAATATTCGTAATCTTTGTATAACTAAAAAGTTACTCATTCAGGTTTACCGTTACCATAAACTTCGTAAAACCTTTGCAAAATGTTATTATCGTAACCCTGATCTTCTTTCCAAATATAAAAGTAATTTAACGACTCTTCTGCGACAAGGAATATCACAACCTGACTTCTATGGTGATGTGATTTATAAACTTCGTAAGATTCTTGGTCATGATCACTTTCATACTATCTTTGTTAAACTTGTTGAAAAGTTTATCAAAAGAGGTTATGACCCTATCATTTTGCAACGTACTGCATGCTTGGTGGTGGACCCTTTTACAGTTCGCCACTATGCTTTCCTCTTTAATTGTACGATGGCCGGACAGGCTGTGGACCCTATGGTGAGGCCTAACTTAAACCCATTAGGACGGTGGCGTTTGATGTTTGTCCATGATCTTTCTTGTCGTGCCCTTAATGGTTTATTCTCTTACTGCTCTGGCTTCTGCCAAGTCACTGAGTACCTTCATTGTGGCTTTCTAGGCTATTGTTTTTTGTATTATATTTACACGAGCATATTTGTGTTTTACTTATATTGCCTATTGATGCTGCCTTGTTGGTTAGAGATTAGGTCATGGCTGGGATTTCTTTATTTACACTGTCCTGTTTTAATGGGATGACAGTAGGGTAAGTGTGAAGTTTGGTGCACCCTAGAACCGGTTTAAACCCCCAGTGGCCTACTTTGCCACTGATCGTTCCAAGGCGGTAGCCCTATTGTCAACCCTTTTGTGTTTGTGATGTCCTTTGCATTTATTATTGCTTTTGCTTTCTTGTTTGTCTGTTTGCGTGTTTGTTTCTGTGTTTTGTGGTTGACTGTCCTCCTTGAATGCTACTTTCCCTGTCCGATCTTTTTATATTTCCTTTTATGGAAAACATATGCAAGTGGAAATAACGAGTCAGAATTGAACATGTTGAAGATACTAACAAAATATGTTTTGAAGAAAATGTGATAGCACTTTGAATTGAAAAAAAATCATAGATTGAAATGTAACACGTTATCTATGACAATAATGATATTTATAAACACTTTCCAAAACATACATTATATAACAAAAATTAGTGTAGGATTCACACCGATAGATAGTAAAAAAGAAATGTTATAATTACATGGTTATGTACATACACAAGTAGGTATACAACCCGAACATTACATGAGTGTCCACATAACGCTGCCCACCATAACCACACATTGAAAACAAACAACAATTACAAGAAAAATAGATGCAAAGTATGCGACACCACACATAAATACGGTTGACACTATATGATGTTAATAGGATTAACACACACACACATTACACAAAGCGCCAAAGCAGTCGAAACGTATGAGCAACGCATGACCTATGACTGCATAACATGATACTGTAACGTTGGAAGAAACACTCAGTGGCGTTCAACATCATTAGTTTATTTCACCAAATTAGGCAAGGCATATTTGTTTGTATAGCAAGTTCATGTTTTATAATGAGAGGTTTCGAAAGAATGAGTTTTGAATTTCCGAATTAAATGAGGTTTGTACTCAATTAAGCAAAATTCCAATAGTTTCCCACGATCCGCCCAGGAGTTCATGACATTGACATACAGAACTTGTGTAGCGTAGATATTTTATTTTCAATATTTCCGAGTTTCTGGTTCTCTAAACAAGCCGGTATAATCTTGTTTATAATCAACGGGGAACACCGTTTTTAATTTGCATGTACAATGCATTTTATAACCTCGTTGGGTTTAAGGTGTGAATCTGTACATTTGTATGCATTGCTATTATAATTGCACTCAAGCGTTATCAATACTTCGCTTGCAGTCTACGTTACAAGTAAGCATAGATATTGTAGTACTGTGTCGGTATTTACAGGTGAAATACAGTCTATACAACAAGGTATCAGTACAGCATTACACAAGTACAAGTTTGTGCGTGCACTATATACAAAAGACGCTCATAATAGAAACGCGTGTATGCACGTACCATACGAAATACAATGAATACAAAACAATTTGCAATATTGGCAAATACAATGTATGTATGCTTTATTTGGTTAACCAGGGTACTCTGGATAACTAACTCATGAGAAGAGGTTAAGCTCAATCAGAATAAGTTTAGAAGTGGTAACTCCTTTTCCAGGTTTCGAAATCGACTTTGATTATTTTTATATTTCAAGGAAAACAATGCCATATAGCCTATTGGTATCTAGCCTGCTTTTGCTGATACTAGGTCGACACTCATCTAAGAAACAAATTGCCAAAAATAATTTTATATCTGGTTAGTTTAATTTAGTTTTGCCATACATATTAAACTATTCTGTTTTAAATTAACCGATAACGTATGTCCACACATTCGTTTTTCACACTTGTTTTTTATCTTTAGTCTGCTATTATGTTGTCTTCAAGACGTGATTTCTCCACCTACTATCATATTGCCTGCAATAAGTAATTTCGTCGCTTGCTATCATATTGCCTTCAATACTTCATTTCCCATCATATTGCCTTTTACATAGCATTCCACCGCTCGAGGGCATAGAGCAAAAAAGAGCTATGTGCATATTTCAAACATTTGAGAAAATTGACATTTAATGTTTGAGTTCCAATGAAAATTCAACAATTTATTGTCTGTTTATTATTTATTGAAGGTATCGTTGTACATTATCACTCCATGTTTACTGAAAACATTTTGAAACTTCAACATGTATTTCATCCCCAAATAAGGATAAATGTAGATAACCCCTTTTAGCTCCGACAAATTGTACTTACCCTTGCAAGTAAAAAGGGGCTATCTGCCATATATCCCTCTGTTGCATTAAACAACTATACACATTCTTTGAGTGTAAGGTTCATGCTTGCCATCATTTCTGTTACAAAACTGACTGAATTCACAGTAATTATCCAATTTTTTGTAAAATGCATGTTTTTACTACACAATATTGTCCCCTCATACGTTCTACACTAATTCTCATCCCTGCTTATGTCCTCTTCTTCCACATCTAGCTTTTGTAATTTGTCCTTTACCTTTGATGATGTTGGCAGTCTGGTATTATATTTGACCTGCAGAGCGACAATAAGGTTGTTTTTACGGGACGGAAATGGGTAATTGCTCAGCATGCAAAGATGGCATCGATGTTGATGCACACGGTCGTCCTATTCTTGTAGTCTTTTCTCAGTTGTATTTCCATGAAAGCTTTCTGTCAAAACCATAGTAACTGTTAAAGAATATGCTTTCTGGCTGTGAACGTCTTATTTGAATCCATTTGATATCCAACCAGTTCTCGCCCGTAACTATGTTTTTCATGTTGGTTGTGATTGACTTTTTGTAGGATGTTAAGTCATACATGTCATCATACTTGTTTGCCTGGCCATTGCTATAATTGTTTCCCACTGTGATGGAACATGCACATTAGTATTCCTTTTATCATGTTTTATTGCATGATAGAATCGCACTCCATCTCGGAATGACCACGCTCAACGACTTGCCACTGACCGTTCTAATGCGCTAGATCTATTGTCAACCTTTTTGTGTTTGTGATGTCTTATTTTGCCTTTTATTCATCTTTAAAGTTGTTCTTTGTTTCTGTGTGTGTTTGTGGTTGACTGTCGTCCTTGCATGCTTTTTTTCCTGTTCGATTTTTATATCTATATTTTATGCCCGATAGTTTCAACATTCTCATGTTTGTATACAGTAATCCAACGGTAACACATGTTTTTGGTTTTGTCGTCCATATGGATCTTATTAAATCACAAACCTCTTTTGTCGTATTTGGCAATCAACTGATAAAGTTTATCAAACATGTTACTATTTCACAAGAACCTCTGCTACCATTTGTTTCATCTCAAAAACAGCATGTTCCTATTTTAACTCCAAGGGAGTATAGTGAAAGGTTGTATGATGACAAGCAGCGCTTATAGTACACATCTTCAATTTTAATGCGTGGGTTTAGAATTGAATTGAATGTTGTTTAACGGCTCATCAGCACAATATTGGTTATTTAGAGCCGCCCCAGAGAGAGGGGGAAGGATACATAGGAATCCGGGAACCTGCCCTACTCTTATTATCGAATAGATTCCTATGGTTCTGTTAATAGCTCGGAAGATAGACCGATACACGGGACCGCCCGGTTTACGTCCCCATCCGACGGACGTGGCTAAGGGAAAGTGTCTTGCCCAAGAACACACCGACGGAACTCAGTGGTACCACGGAGGATTGAACCCGTGGCCTCCGGTTACAAATCCGCCGCGCTACCGACTGCGCCACGCCAACCCTCATGTGGGGTTAGAAGAACTGATTCTTAATAAAATGTTGCTGCAAAATAAGATCGGTCATTTATAGCTTTTCCTTTGTCTGTTTGCCTTTCTGTTCTGACTGTCTCTTTTAAGGTTTGATGTAGTTCATACTGTACATCAGTGCCACTATTTGCTACTCAATGTTCTTGGTTTCCTTTATAAACCACCTAAAGAGTACATTGGTCCTTTTTGTGTTCATGAAATGATAGATTGTACACGCTTACAAACACATTTATTGAAATTACAAGGCACACTTTCTCTGCTTATGCAATTGCTTTGATATACACAATGATATAGCGCACACATTTTCCTAATGGACAAATTTGGATCGAGGTACTTTCTCTTCGTATATTTTCGAGTGTAATGTGATGATACGGTTGCAAAAGATTCGATATGATCCCGAATTTCTTTCAATTGATCATCTGGTGTTTTATTTTAAGATGACTGTTTTCCTCTCCTATCGTATCCAACGAAACATCCGTGAACTTTATTGCATTGCATACTGTCTATGTTCAGTGTTCTCAAGAAGAACGTCTTACAGACTCTCACATGTTGTACTTTTTCCTTTCTAATTTTATCTGGGATGGCAAATAGTATGAAAATGAGTTATTTGTTTTCCCTGTTTTGTGTCTGACTGAGTAAAATTTTGAAAAACAAAATTCAGCTGTTTGTCGTAAGGGCCTAGCTGCCAGTAAGTTAAAAAAAAATCTTTAGAACATTCCTGAGAAACTTTGTGCGAACATGTAAAGCAACATTTTGTATGTCATCTTCTTTTTTGGACACCTTCCATGTTTGCCATTTACTCTCAAATCCATGCTCCCTGCGATATTTGTGATATTTTCGTATGTTTCTTTTCCATTTATCAGTGTTTCTTTTTCCTTTTCTCGACAAATGTTTCTTAGATTGACTTTGATAGTCTGCTTGTATCCGTGTCCGATTTATAGACTATGACTATAATATCATTTTACAGAACTGATAACAATAACATTATCTGCAAGGGCAACATGGTTGCTGTAAGAAAGTGTTGATGTCCCATTGTTGCTGTCAAGTTTTGGTTGTTTAACAGATAGCCCTATTGTGTTCTGATCATACCTGGGGAATTATTTAATAGCATATGCTAGATATTTATACAGAACATAGAATGGCACTAGAGGAATCAAATACCATAAAAAGTCCAAACATGTCAATTTGTTATATAGGTCCTTTTTGCTCTATGCTTGCTATGATATTACCATCAATGCACCATTTCCCTGCTGGTTATAATGTTGCCTTCAAGATGGCATTCTTCTGTTTGGTATCATATTGCCTTCAAGCCTCGTAATTTTCCTGCTTCCTATCATATTGTGTTGCAGATGGTATTTTCCTGATTTCTATCTATCATATTGCCTTCAAGACGGCATTTTTTTGCTTGCCATCAAATTGCCCATATTGCCTTCAAGACGGAATTTCTCAACTATCATATTGCATTCAAGATTGCATTCTCTGCTATCATATAGCATTCAAGATGGCATTTCTCCGCTTACTATCATATTGCCTTTAAGACAGCATTGTCCTGCTTGCTATCAAATTGCCATCAAAACGGCATTTTCCTGCTTGCTATCTATCATATTGCCGCTTGCTACCATATAACCTCCAAGACTTCATTTCTCCAAATTCTATAATATTGCCTTCACTACGGCATTTCTCCACTGCTATTGTATAGTCTTCAAGACGGCATTTCTACACATGCTATCATATTGCCTTCAAGACGGCATTTTCCCGGTTGCTATCATATAGCCTTCAATACGGCATTTCTCATCTCAATGTTATATTGCCTTCAGGACGGTATTTCTACACTCGCTATCATTTTGCGTCCAGGAGGGCATTTATTCACTCGCTATCATATTGACTTCAAAGCGGTATTTCTTCATTCGTTATTATATTGAAGACCCCAAATCCCCCGCCGCACCCACCTTGGGCCCCCGGGCAGACGTCCGAGTTATAATAAAATCATTTGCTATGTTGTTCATCTTTCATAGATGATTATATATACCAAGTTATGTACACAAATATGGGACATTGACAGTGTAATTGAATATTTAGTATATTTGACATGTTGACCCCAATGACGGCCCCTGAGATCGGAGCCAACAATAATGTTGGTCTTGACGAACAGATGGACAAACGGAGGCGATTTTAATACACCCCGTCTTTTCAAAAACATGGGTATAATTAATGTCTTGGATGCACGTTTTAAACAGACGTTTTAAACTGACTTTATATTTATTTATACTGAACATACTATATATACTATTAAGAGAGAATAGCATTCGTACACGTAGTTTCGAGTGCTATAAAACAGCAATTTTCAGGTTGCCGTCATTGACTTTGGTACGACCTTTTTCGAAAATGCGTTTTCCTTCCGGTCTGATTTCTTAAAGATCCGTTACATATATCAGCCAATCAGTGGAAAGCTGGCTCGGGAAGAACTGTTTCACTGAAGACGCCTTCATGCGTCTTGACAGACAGGATGACCGTAAGTTAAGAGTGAGGTTTGGTTCACCTTAGAACCTGGTTTAAACCCCCAAGCTGCCTTTTATGCCACTGACAGTTCCAAGGCGTAGCCCTTGTCAACCCTTTTGTGTTTGTGATGTCTTATTTAGCCTTTTATTCATCTTTAAATTTGTTCTTTGTTTCTGTGTGTGTTTATGGTTGACTGTCGCTATTGAATGCTGCTTTTCCTGTTCGATTTTTATATTTATATATATATTGTTCAATCTAAATAAGAAGTTTGAAAGCTGTGGATTTGAAGCAGACGATAAATATGCAGACTTGGCGGTACATGAACGGCATTATGATTGGTTCGTCTTCAAACGTTTCAAAATGTTGCTGTTGAGAACAAGGTGTGTATTACTCATGTCTCTATAAACAACTAACTAACGTGTTTGTGTTTGTGTGTTTTGGTTGTTATTTATTCATAAAACGAATAGTTCAACAAATTTAGGTCCAACATAAATACACGATAACTAGAATTGCAAAGGTATGTCAAGTATACGACATCAAGTACATGTTATTAAATAAGAATTTGAATTTAGTCAATATAATTGCGACAATATTTGACACTCCTGGCAATCTTGGAGGTCGTGTGCACATAATATTTTATCTCCTGAACATTTCGTTCCTTTAATTTACACACACCCGTTGCGCTTGTAAGTTTCGACAGCCGTACGTTTAACCACTTGACCACGGCTATTTATTGGTATATTCTAGCATTATTAACACTAAATAGGCATTACGTAATAACTAGCGCGCACACAAACTCACCAAACGCTAAATTACTAGTCTAGATATGGTTGTTTTGAGGCGGAATAATAGTTTCATATTGATAACATATATTATTACATCAGGCAATGTTAATTTACTCGTCCGACAAGGTGGACTATCTATGTATATATTCATATTGAGTTGCGTTCAAATATGTTACATTATTTTGGTTCATAATAGATAGTAGCTTGTATACAATTTTCACAAGAAGCGTTATAGCTCAGTGGATAGAGCACCGGACTTGAAATCAGAAGGTCGTGTGTTCGAGTCCCGAAAGAGGCTTTTATTTCTGTAAATCATAATGTTACCTGTACACGACGTGCACTGGTCGATGTCTATACAATAACTCATGTCCTGCCTTATATTTGCTAGCTTAAATACCCGATTTTGACATGAGCTGGTGAACATGAAGTTACAAATAAAGACACGCCCACAAAGAAAAAATCGATTGATATAGAGACTCTGTAGCTTTATGCAGACGAAAAGCAAAACTAAATTCCAACTATGTATTGGATTCCCAAATTACATGAACAATCTTATAAAAATCCAGTTTCTTTCAATTCTTGTGCTGCGTGCTACAATCATCTCCACACGTTTAACTTCTTGTCGTAATGCCGTTAAATTTCACAATACACAATATATACTGAACTAAACAGCTAACGCAGCATTAGACAATACCTTTAATATCTCAATAATAACAATCAATAAATCAAACGAGACCAATATCTTGTCAATAACGACTGTAAATTTAAAACAATCATTCAAATCTCCTGTCTCCAACGGTACCAGTCGGCATTTAATAAGTTCATACATTAAAGGTACTGTCCACTGGTGCGTTAGCTGTTTGGTTCAGTATATATACACACTAGTAAACATTTTAGAAGACAATCATTTTAACATTTACCATAAACGTCAAGTTTCATCTAAAAGTAATTATGACTTTTCAACACTATAAACACCACTAAAAACAAACATATTGCAGTCATTCAAAAAAACTTTCGCTAGAGAAAAAACTACAGTATTTGGCTTGTGACAATATTAAAGCGATTTTCACTAACGGCAGTTTAGACAATTACAATATGTGGACTTGCCAAGAATTGTGTGAATCTAATTTTCCTATTAGATAATATTGTCGTCAGGTATGGAACTCCGTTTATAGACACATTGCTGGTATACATATAGGTACTAACTGTGCACTTCGGTCGCAGATTTATTTTTGTATTGCTACAAAAGAGATTTCATGTTGCGTCTTTCACCAGTTACACAGGCGGAGGTAACTGAAGCCTTTAATGACACCTCTCGGTATCTGGATGCCATATTGAACATTAACACCCCTTTCTTTTATATTATGGTTAATATTATTTATCCCAAAGAACTGCAACTTAAAAAAAAAGATAATATTTCTTATACTGTCACTTCTTTGCTTGGTTTACATGCCTTTACTTAAAGTGGAGAAATAATAAGTAAAATCTATGACAAGAGAGATGATTTTAATTCTGATATAGTTAATTAAACCCCACTTAGATGGGGATGTTCACCGTGCTACATTTTTGGGTCTATGTATAATCTATTTTTAAAATATAAAAGTCATTTGAGAACTTTTCTGCGACAAGGACGATTAAAACCTGACTTCTCTGGTGATGTGATTTACACATTTCTTAAGATCCTTGGTCAAAATCACTTCCATTCAACCTTTATTAACCTTGTTAAAAAGTGTATCGAAAAATCTTATGACCCTATGATCATGATCATTTTGCAACATACTGCATGTTTGGTGGTTTACCTTATTTGCAGTTCGCCATTATGCGTTCATCATTGATTGTGCGATGACCGGACAGATTATGGACCTATGATAACGTCTTCCTAAATCCTTAAAGGACGGTAGCGTGTGATGATTGTCTTAATCGTACCGTTAATGGTTTGTTCTCTTCTGCCGAATCATTGAGTACTTGTTGTGTGGCTTTCTAGGCTTTTGTTTTTATATTCATATATACATGTACCTGATGATTTAGGTGTTATACTTATATTGCCTATTAATGCTGTATTGTTTGTTAGAGAATATAACCTGACTGGGATATCTTTATTTAAACTCTCCCGTTCCATCGGGATGGCAATATGATCAGAGTGTGGTTTGGTGCACCGTAGAACCTGGTGTATATACCGAGCGGCTTTTTTGCCACTGACCGTTTCAAAGCAGTAGACATATTGTCAACCCGTTTATGTTTGTGATGTCATATCTTACCTTATATTCATTTTGTAAGTGTTGTTTGCTTCTAGGCGTGCGTTTGCCTAAAAGTGGTTTTTGAATGCTACATTTCCTGTTCGATTTTTATATCTACATTATGTAGTGTTATTTTACTGGTCCTCTGGGATCAACGGGCTCAATACAGGTTTGTTTGAAGTAGAATGTCGCTTTAACCGGTGCTAATGGGCGTGAGAGGTGTTGTTTCTTACATTACTTCTCATGAACGTTATCTCTTGGTTATGCTTCCAAAGCAGCTTCCAAAGCAGCTCCCTTATCAGTATTTATAACATGTATATAGATAAACCTAGATGTTCGATTATTTCAAGGGTATCATAGGAATTAAATATATATATGGAACAAATACGTGGTTAAGTGCTTATAATTCTCTACACAGTGATGTATTTACGTTATGCTTTACTCATTTTCTCTTTCCCTTGAGTTCAACAAACATGTACATATTTACATTACAAGCCATTGAATATCCTTCATCGATGTTGTACATTAGATAGTTATCGAAAATCTGAGCAAATTGCTATATAAACGTTCAGACTATACACGTTTTCTTGGGCGGTACAGTTTCAAAGTTACCGAAGCATTTATCACGCCTGTCGTGCAAATGTCTCGATATTCACAACGACAATACCAGCTTAAAAATGTATACAATACATGCAGCAAGAACCTCATCTATATCCTTTCTTGTCTTCAAAACAAAATTAAAACTGTATTAATTTAGTTTATCGGGATTGTATAGCTTTAAACAACCAATATACATTTTCTTAAATAAACTATACAGCAAAAAATATTATGTGAACGATAATTACACAAACTCACCGTTGAGTTCTTCTTCTAAAATATGTCATACTTAACAGACTAATTAAATAAGCATACCACATCTTTTATTAAAATAATGTTTACTATCGCAGTTGGATAAACACATAATACACACATGATATGTAAATTATTACATTTAGTATTGATTCAGTTTCAATAGTTATTAATCGTTCTCTAGCGTGTACTGCATGCCGAACACTAAACATACCAGCTATTACTGGGCGTATTAAATATAATCATTTTTCTCTAAAGTACGTACAATTATACAAAATAACGTTTCACCTAATTTCGATTAGTTCATTAAGATTAATAAACGAGTTTCTGTTTACAATATTATGCAACTATTAACATCTTTGTATTACTCTGAAATGTTAAATAAAACATTTTAATTACAGAGGTCATCCCACTATTTACTCATACATCATATTATGAATAGTTACTAAATGAAAATATTTGACCGGTTTTAATAACTATAGCTTACATATTCCATCCAACCTACTCATACAGTATATATGTCGTACACATCACCGAAGAAAGTTGAACTTCGCCTTAACTATCTGACCGGTTTTGACAACTCTAGCTTTTACGCCTAACTCAGTATCTCCAAATATCATCTTAACAGCGACAGTCCTGTCTTCATAACAGTCAATATCTGATAGATCGATGCCTAGCTGTCCGACTTGTGAACAACCTGCTTCATCTGTATAGGATGGGTACCTTTTATCAGAACAGTAAATCTGGACTGAGAATTTAGTAGCTGATTTGCTAGGAGGCATGTATTCCTGTTCTGTCAACGCTTTGCCAATTTTTACTTCTTGTCCTATATGAACGTGCGTGCTAAAGCAGTCAATACATTTTTTAATTCCGTGAACAATGCGGATTTTTGCGACCGGATCACCTTGTTTAAACAGCCTTCTTGACCCTATTCCATATGTGAATCTCGCTATGCGTGAAACGACAGCTTTTGGTTTGTGGCCAAATATAACCGCTCCTTTGACAATAGCGAGTCCAGCTTCTTCTGGGATGACGACCTTCTTGCTTGCAAAGTTACTCTGTATGGCGTCTTGCAACATCTTTGACTCTGAAAACCCTCCAACCATAACAATTGTATGTACTCCTCTCACTGCGGGCTGACGGAATATGTCCAACAAATGCAGCACAATCTTGTTGCAGGTAGTCTCAAACAGATCTTTGGCTACCTTTGGGTGGACCCTTAGTTTGTCCATAGTAAGTGTAACCTGGTCTCTCATATGCGGTCGTATCGACTGGGTGCTGCAAACAAACAACACAAATAGACATACAACAACAATAAAAGCGTTTTGATTTTGATTTTGTACGCAAACACAATCTTGGTTACATAATATCCGAATTATAGCATTGAAAAACAAAACAAAAATCTTTGCTGATCGAAAATACATTTGTCTACCCTCAAAAAACTTAATCCGATTAATTTGAACAAACACTATGAAATATGTATAAATATATACCTACACAATCTAAACTAATCATACCTAAATGCATGCCCTGTTGAGTCCATATATGCATCTTTAATGGATGATGGAATCTTGAAGGTAAACTTCTCGTCAATGCCGGGGTTAATTCGTCCCTTTTTTATCTCGAAGTCACGCAATAGCTCCAAATAGTCTTCTGTGTAGTTTCTAAAACCAACAAAGTGAAAACAGGCTTTGATTAAGTATATGAGCCGAAACACGCGAAAACGACCCTTCAGACAAAATTTTCATATTTTATGTTTTTTGATGTTTATGAAACACGGTGATTTTCTCTTTAAAAATCTCTTTATTTTATGTTGATATCTTTACTAAAAATGATTTTATCTTAATTTGAAAATTAAAGATTGTACTTGCCATTAATTTTGACGTTGACGTCGGCGTCTTGGATGACGTCGTTCATTAAATAACAACAAAAAACATAAACAATTACCATTTTCTATAGCATCAACTATTTATATTAAGAAACATATTCCCTATGATATAATAATTAGGTAAAACACAGAAGTGACGAGACATTTGATTAGTAATTAACTGATTATCGGCCGACGTCATAAATTGTTACGTTATGACGTTGTCGTCTAAATGTCCGAAGGGACGTTTTCGTGTGTTGCGGCTCATATGTATTTGGATAAGTTCACACTATTTGGAGCAGGTGTGTCGAATCTCTCATACAATCTCGCATGAAATACCAAGAGTAAACAAAACAACAACAATGGTACACTGCGTAGATGATGTATGTATGTATGAATGATATCGCAAAATATCAAACGATATTAAAACAGCCGCACTGGAACGGTTTAAAAGCCCATTTTAAGGGCGATTAAATCTTCTGATAGCTACCTCACTCTCTTCGACTGACTTCAATTTACAAATCATTGAAATGCGTAACTCTATGTCTCATGGTCATAGGCGTAATGGTAACATGAAACAATTTATTTTCAAAAAAAAGGGACAATTATTCCGATATTACGATTGTTTTTACTAGTTATACAATGTGTACAAAACCCTAAGCGAAAACCATTTAATGATAATAACAAGAGGCTCAAACGGGCCTGTATCGCACTACTGGCTGTACACATTTGATCCGAGGGTCACCAATTAAATAAAGTTTGAAGAGGACCATACGTTCATGGTAAATGCAAAATATCAAACCATTGATACTTGTAGTTTCAGAGATTTTTTAGTTTTACCCCTTATAAGACTATATACAACATATGACCACTGGGGTGACCCCAAATATGACCCCATAGTTACCATTTGAACGAACTGCGTAGGGGACCCTACGCTTATGGCAAATGCAAAATATTAAACTTCTATTGTATGGCTATTGTAGTTTCAAAGAAGGAGATATTTTTTCTATATAAGTCTATGTAAAATATGTTACTCGTGGGAGCGAGGTCAAATGTAACCCCAGGATCACCATTTGAACAAACTTCCATATAAAGGCTCCTTCAGAAATCGCTTAGTTCACTCAAGACGCAGGGTGTTTCCCTAAGAGGTGCAGTTGTTGTAATTATTTATTTTGCAAGTCCACCATTAAATCAACTGTTAAAGGTAGAATGTTTTCAAATATTGAATGATGTACGTCTCATGTCATTTATGTTTTGACCTGAAATGCACCACGTTGCGGTATACAATATGTTGGATAAAAGGACGATATTTAAAAGTTCGATTTCGTGAACATCAATATAATGCAGGTTATCCTGAAAAGTTAAAAAGTACTTGTACCAGCACTTTCGTCAGTGCAGTCATACATTTAGTAACGTTACTATTCAAACGGTTGAATATATAATTTATGATAAGGATGCTACTCAGCCTTAATGACAATATTTATCAACAAGGAAATATTTTAAAAGATTCTAATATTGACATTTTTTCTATATTTTCTATTCGAATGCGTAACCCTATGTCTCATGGTCGTAAGCGTAATGGTAACATCGAACGTAAATCGCCAGTAGGCCTTATTGCCTACTGACCGTTACAATTCGGTAACCCTGTCTTCACCACCCTTTCTGTTGTTTTTTGTCTCTTTCATTGTAGTTTCAAGTCCTTGTTTGCACTACAGTGCGGACCTACGATGCCACCTACGTTCGGACGCTGTGGTTTCTATAGGACCCTATATATCATTTTAATACAATTTTTAAGCACTCTATGCTTTCAAGACTTACCTGTGAATCGGGAATTCAAGAATTTCATATTAAATTTGTTTTAGTTTCTGCTGATTGAGCAGCTAATAATCTAATTATTGTTTGACGCCTACATTAACGTCAATATTTTATTTCTGGAACGCGGTAGCACTAATTCGTATACTACAGTTCAATCTACTGAGGATGATGTTGTTTCCACACGTATCACTTGGTGCACTACTTTCAAGGCTGGGGTAGACGAAAAGCAGAACAAACTGCCAACTATGCACTGGATTCCTAAATTCGAAAAACAATCCGTATAAGGCCCGCTTTATTTCGAATTATAGTGCCTGCACCACCACAAACATCTCCAAACTTTTAACTTGTTGTCTTACTGCCGTAAAGATCACGTTAAACAATATTGTGCTAAAACTTACGAAAACTCTGGGATTAATTTGTTTTGGTATATTAAAAGCTCAGGAGACGTTCTTGATACAATTTGCAATAAACGTCAAGTTTCATCTATAAGCAATTATGACTTCACTACACTATATAAACAACCTAACCACATCACCTTATCAACGACAAGCTTATTGCTCTTATTAAAAAAACATTCTCTATGGAAATACCACATTGCTGGCCTGTAATAATATTAAAGCGTTATTACTAACGGCAGTATAGACACTTGCATTATGTGGACTTGCCAAGAAGTTTGTGAAGCATTCCTCTTCTCTTCCTATTAGATAATATTTTCGTCAGATATGGAACGCCACATTGTTGGTATCCCTAAAGATACGAAATGTGCACCGTTGTCGCAGATTTGTTTTTATATTGGTATGAAAGAGATTTCATGTTGAGTCTTTCATCTGATACTCAGGCAGATGTTGTTGAGCCTTTAATGAGAGCTCTCGGTATCTGAATGACATATTGAACATTGACAACCCTTTCTATTCTACTAGGGTTAATAATATATACCCTAAAGAACTTCAACTTAACAAAGCTAATATTTCTGATACTATCGCTTTTTTTTCTCGATTTACATTTCTCCATTGAAAATGGTGAAATAATTAGCAAACTTAATGGCAAAAGAGTTGATTTTAATTTTGATATTGTTATTTTGATGTTCCCCGAGCAACTTCTTATGGTGTATATGTGTCTCAACTTATTCGTTTTTCTAGGGCTTGTACTCGAGTTGAGGACTTAAGTATTCGTAAGATTTGTATAACTAAAATGTTACTCCATCAGGGCTACCGTTACCATAAACTTCGTAAAACCTTTGCAAAATGTTATTGTCGTAACCCTGATTTTCTTTCCATATATAAAAGTAATTTAAAAACTCTTCTGTGACAAGGACTATCGCAACCTGACTGCTATGGTGACGTGATTTACAAACTTCGTAAGATCCTTGGTCATGATGACTTTCATTCTATCTTAGTTCAACTTGTTAAAAGGTTTACCAAAAGAGCTTATGACCATATTACTTTGCAACTCACTGCATGCTTGGTGGAAAACCCATTTGCAGTTCGCCACTATGCTTTCCACTTTAATTATGCGATGACCGGACAGGCTGTGGACCCTATGATGACGTCTACCCTACCTAAAGCCCAAAAGGACAGTGACGTTTGATGTTTGTCTGCAACCTCGTCTTGTCGTGCTCTCAATGGCTTGTTGCTCTGGCTTCTGCCAAGTCAATGAGTACCTTTTTTGTGGCTTTCTAGGTTATTGGTATTTGGTATTTATATATACACGAGCATCTTTGTGTTTTGCTTATATTGCCTATCAATGTTAACTTTGAATAGTTCATAGCGGGGATTTCCTTAATAACACTGTCCCGTTTTATTGGGTTGACAGTAGGGTAAGTGCGAGGTTTGGTGCATCCTACATCCTACAACCTGGTTTAAATCTCCACCGTTCCAAGGCAGTAGCCCTATTGTCAACCCTTTTGTGTTTGTGTTGTCTTATTTGGCCTTTTATTTATCTTTAAAGTTGTTCTTTGTTTCTGTGTGTGCTTTTGGTTGATTGTCGTCCTTGAATACTACTTTTCCTGTTCGATTTTTATATCTATATTCGTAGAGAATCATAAGCTTATGGTAAATGCAAAATATTAAACATCTGGCTCTTGTAGTTTCAGAGATGAATAGTTTTTAAAGTTCAAGGTTTTCCTATATAAGGTTGGTAAAGATCAAATGCAAAATGAAGATTCTAGAGTGTTTACAATGCTAAATAAGGCAATTATCCGTAATTCAAGGGGCCATAACTCAGACGTTGGTTGTTTGATAAAGCTGGTTTTCGAACTTGTCCAAGCATTCATCAATATCAACAATCTATACAAGTTTCATAAAGATCAGTTACAAAATGACGTTGATAGAGTTTTCAAAAGGCTTTTTATGGCATTTTCCAGCAAAACAACGGCAATAATTCTGGTGTTACTAATCTGATCCGACTTATTTGCGAACATGTCCGAGCTTTCATTGATTGATATAGAGCCACTGGCAAAGTTTCCTAAAGATTCAATTAATAATGAAGTCCCTGTTGTGCGAAAAAGGCAAATGTAAATGACGGGCGGACGGACGACGGACAACTAGGCATCCCACTGCTAAAAAAACAGTGTGTTCGATGTTGATGCCAGCAATTCATTTTTCTTACAATCAATCACAATAAAATATATAATTATGTCTAAATTCTTACTCCTTAAATCTGTCCATGGAGCTCTCGCCAAATATGTTTGTCAACAAACTAAGAAAGGCTTCGTCTATTTTCGTCCCGCCCAATGGACCACCGTTGGCTTTGTACAATTCTTTAACCGTGTTGTTTGGTAGAACCTCATGAACGGTGATGTCAACTGTTCCACCTAAAATAGATCGAGATGTGTGTGTAAATATGGAACACAACATATAAATTGGTTTCAAAATTTAATTCACACAATGACATTGTTCTTTACCTTTTTTGTTGTAGGTGGGTGAAATGTATGTTTAGTTTTATAATAATATTACAGTTTAGTATGATTCCAAATTAGGTAACTATAATTGCACATGAATCTTAGTCGCTCAGAAAAGTAATGAAGAACATGAAGGAAACATGAGTATCATATTAACACGATATTAACATATAGTTCTTTTAAGGTTTATTTAAAACTGAACCCTGTGATATGTATTTTATAAAGGTAGTACGAAGCGAGTTTATTATGGCATAGTAAGCGAATCACATACATAAACAGAAATGCGTAGAATAAGTTTCGCTCAGCAGTTATAGTAATTGAACTCTTAAAGAACACAACTATAATTATAATAGTCGCTGTATAGTCTTTATAGTACTCGCATTCTAACAGGTTGATTTTCTGACATTTGTGTGTGGAGTAACATACTTATTTTAAAGGTCACTGACTAAGTTTAAAAAGCAAATAAGTCTATAAATGTCATTGTAGATTAACTTTTGAAATGTTCACCTTGAATTTCTTCTTACTTAAGACAAAATCACATTGTATAGGTAGCGGAACTGGTATCCAATATACTGCGATCTTACTTATAAGAGAGTAATATAATTACAATAATACACCGTCTTTTGCTCTTTCCCTTAGCCACGTCCGTGGGATGGGGACGTAAACCGGGTGGTCCCGTATATCGGTCTATCCTCCGAGCACGTTAAATAACCATAGGAATCTATTCGATAATAAGAGTAGGGCACGGTTCCCGGATTCCTATGTACCCTTCCCCTCTCTCTGGGGCGGCTCTAAATAATATATACTGTGTTGATGAGCCGTTAAACAACATTCAATTCAATACACCGTCTTTTGCCAATGGAATTTATATTATATTAAAGAAATCAAACAAATAAATTATTTCACAGAAACATCGGTATAGCTACAGAATAAAAAAAACATATCAGGAAGTAGATCCATAAATTGTGAATTAACATTGACATGTTTAAATAATGTATTTGGTTACGTTGTGCATATAAACAAGCAATATACATCCTAACGTCAATGAACTTAATGTTCACACTAAGTGGAGTTGTTTTATCACCGAATTACGGCTAGGTACCCGGATTACACATAGGTACTCGAATTACCGCTAGGTAACCTTAGTTACATGAAATATATCCGATTTACATTCATTTGAGTCGGTCTAATTGTGAAAGCATCATGTAGGTATTTAGCGACTGCACCAAAGATGACGGCCAAAGAAGAAATATGAACATGTGGTTGACATTATGCTATTTTCTTCTCAAATGTTGCCGATTTGTTAAAACGTTTATGAATTAGTGAAAATACCAGTTGAGGCCAAATTCAGTCAGTATATGGACCTACGTTTTATATATGAATAAACATAAAATACGTACATAATGATAGTGTTGGGAAACTGCCTTGGTGCGAAACTACAAATATTTAGAATGTCCAGGTTGCGCATTAGATTCATATTCCCGACCGGCTTACCTATTACGTGACCAGGACTACCAATCGGTGCATACAAGCAAGTCCACCTACTAGCTTAAAATGATATGCTTACCGCCTGCATCTAACACGAGGTATTTCTTTCCGGGTTCGAGCGAAAGCACACCGGCGAAGACATCATCGTCTTTTGCAGTGAGTGCTGGCCGTTGTTGGCAAAACATTGACGCAGCCTCGGGTTCTAGTGCCAGGGAAAGGCAGTCGGTTCTAATACCAGCCTTCAATAAACACATACTTGTAGTTTATGTTTAAGTGTGAACATATACGACTATCATTTCTACTTTTATCGCGACTCTTTTTATATCAAAGTACACCATACACAATGTGTCCTAATTTAAGCAAAACTAATTTCTGAAAATTAATTGATGATGTATGAACCAATTTAACATACAAGAAGCAATTTACTTTTAAATAAGAATTATGGTATTTAAAATATTGTACAATTAAATAGATATCCATCCTACATTTCAAAATAAATCTGACCTGAAATTTCTCAGCCTCAAATTTGATAAATGTATCATTAAATGTGTGACAGGAATTTAACTCCAAATAGTTACCATCAAAGTAAATATAAATACTAGATCTTGTTTCAATTGCAAAAGTAAACAGATTTACATCAATTGCTGCCTTTCTCATAAACTGTTTCGCAGATTCGTCCCATATGGCCGGAACTGTTAGTACCCAGTGAATTTCATCTTCACGAACACCCGCGTGTTTTCCTATACAGGTCTCCGTGAGGTGTTTTTTCACACATCGTATACACTCGGTAAACACCGTCATGGCTGTCATTGTCAGTCCTTTGTCGTCCTTTAATTGTGTTGTCCTTGTCAGGTTCTGTAAGATATTAATGTCGCTAACATGAATATAAAAATGTTAACAATATTATCAACTTTTCATTTTTAAAGTGAATACGTCTTATAAGTATTTTGGAATGTGAATTTTACTGTGAACCATATTTGATTTATGTAGGATTGCATCAGTATATAGTTTGAAATGTAGACTTGATAATAGTTGATATATTAATAATATTGTTTAGTCCCTGATAACTATATGGTGTGTACACTTACTTTTTTCTCATACAAGATCATTTTAAAATGTTTGAAGAAGAACCAGCTTCTGTGATTGCCATTGGCAGCCAGCTGGGCATATTTTTCTTCTGCCTCGAATCCAAAACTGTCGAATTGTCGATCTTGATTAAACAGTATGCAGGTTGGCGCCTTATAAGCCACGCTTGTGCCAGCACCTGTATTCCATTGGTTAGTTATAATCTTGAGAGGGTCATTCAAAAAGTCTGACCGGAATGAGAAAGCATAACCGGAGTTCGTCGTGCCGAAGTCAATGGCTGCAACAAGCAGTCTTTCTTTCCCTGTACAAAATATACAACGTTCCAATAATGAATAACAGAAAACACAAGACTTTCAACGAGTGACTATTCATTTAAATAATAATCATATTACATCGCATAAACATTGAAAAGTGACTGACAGAAAGCTACATTTCAGTACTAAAACCAATTAAAGTGACACGCACATTGAAATATAGTCAAAACCCCATAGAAATGTATTTACAACTTGATATGTTACAATATGTTGCAACTTGTGTAAAAATCGACAGTTATAAAATCAAGTTACAGGATAAAAGGAGACGTCGGAATTTGAGATGGTAGGTAGTTTGTGAGTTTGACGGAGACGTAAAGGAAGACCTCTCAAACCTCACTAATACCTCCTACAAATGAGGACTTTAACATTGAATGAATCAGAACTCTCTGCATACGTATACTTTCAGCTTAATACTTTTGTTGGTTTGGTAGACACCTTATCAGAGCTTGATTTCATTCCTGATCGGAAATGCGTTGTTTTGGAAATAAATAAAACTATCTTTACGGGGCTAATATCTTAGAATTGCGTGACGAAAAACTTCAATTTTAATTTTGATTAAAATATATAAGAACTATTTCACTTCATAAATATATTGATTTCTATCTAATCATGCTGAAATATTATTACAAAACATCAATGAATGAGAGTTAAAAAAGGAAACATTAAAAATGTATTGCCATCTTAGTTATACTTACCCCTTTTTGCAGTTTCATGATCCTCCCGCGGATGTGGTGTATAGTCAGCATGCATTTGGCCGGTTTCAGTAGTTCCAAAAACATCTGTTCTGGTAGAATTGTTTTTGGCTCCTAAAGCAACGTATTGTTTTTCTGGAGATAATCCTATATGTAAGTTGTTGAGCTGAGGTATTACTTGTTTTTCAGGGTCAGTTTTGTTTATAGCTATTTGTTCACCAATATCAGTTATCTTTATAGGAAGTTGGGACACAGTTGGTTGTGTGGCGTCTTTCTTCAAGTACCATCTCCCACCAGGACTCCTTCTTACAGCAATAGAAGCGCCGCCGTTATTAGATGTTAGCTTATCAGGAGGGATATAAGATCCCTGTACAACCGGAATATTGTTGCATTTCCCTAGTCTTTCCAATTGCCGGAATACCCACAAACGGCGGTTGTCAGCAGTCACCCATTTGCTATTGCAATTCACGACGGATATAGTCGGAATGTTCGACACGGAACATCTTCAGTGCAGATAATATGAAAAGAAAGAACATGTTAAAACGTATTCTGAAAATACACGGAATGTATCATTTACATGCAAATACTAGCAGCTTTTGTATCATTCACGGAACACAGTCAACCCAAAACACTAATTACAAGGACAAATAGAAGCAAAATATGCGACACAACAAATATAAGGGTTGGAAAATTAGGGTATCGCTTTGGATCGGTCAGTGACAACAATGGTCAATGGGAGTTTAAATCAGCTTATAGAGTGAACCAAACCAGCGACTGATTGCATTTTGTAACGGTCGATGCCCAAACTCATAACAGATGTTCTCATTTGAAAATATACAAGCATAAGCGTGTAATTTTGAAATTGTTACTAAATTTCCCACTACCCTATTTAATACTGTAATAGAGTGCCAAATTATTCCTTGAATTACTCAGCATTTCCAATAGATTTATAAAAATAAATTAATATGACTGCTTGATATTGCGAGTATTTATACGTGGTCTTGACCAATAACTATCACTGCTTTTACGAACTATTATTAAAATCCACTTTACGATCACTAATTCAATTAGCAAATTAGTAAACGCTAATTGATCTAATTAATATACGCACCACACGACGTCAGGTACTGACGTCGACGTCAAATATGACGTAAAAAGGTTGACGTCAAACTGCGATGTGACGTGCAACGTTAGTTCTCTGGGTGCGGCTTTCTGGGGTTAGAGGCGTTGTTTATTTCTCTGACATTTTCTTTATTTATTACCTGATTTAACCTACAATTCTTTATTTGTTTACGTACTAAATGTATCACTGATAATATGAAATAGGTTAAACCTATAGCGCGAACAATGTGTCTGTCTGATTGTGTGTGCTATACGTACGTATTTATCCCTGTACAGATAAGATACGTATATTGATAAAGTCCTGGTGTCATATTCTCCTCATTTCCAAATATACAAAGAGAAAATATATAGAATCGCGTGGTACGAGAATCTGAGTTTATCTAGTTCAAATTGAATCGTCAATTGTCTCAAGGCTAGAATAATGTGCAGCATAACCGGGCCGAGGCTCGAACCAGTGACTTTCGGACTGCCGTTCCGATACTCTACCGTTTAAGCTAACCGTCCGGAATACATGATATATCTGTCAACCTGTTAAATATCTATGAACCATGAGACGCATACTTATGCAACAGCAGCAGCTTCCATAAGATTCCCACCGATGCGTTATCAATGGTTTTAAATTTCAAATTAAGCAATTGTCGGAAAATATTGTTATGAGGTTTAAGCATTTTTTCGAATCAACTTTTCAAATTGTTTGTTAAAGTTATTGAGCAAATTGATATTCGAGATACCCAATATGATGTGTGTGCACTTGTACAATCAGGGTAAATGGATAGATGTTCCTGAATTGAAAGAGAACAGCTAAAACTAATAAAAAAATAAATAAAAAATGTTACAGTTGTATTTCATCATTTTAATACAATGTAATATAAGCAATGCCAGTTTAAGAATGAACATATATCCTTATAGTACGTTTTAAACATAGGCACTACTGATTCTTAAACTACTAATGGAGGTAGGTTTTCAGACAGTATTTTAATATTTGCAAATAATATTTTAATTTTTCAACATTATGTGGTTGAGTACGAATGCATAAAACCTTTGACAAAAAAAACAGTACAGTCTATATTTACGAGAATAGACTACCTGTTTACGACAATAGACTACTTCTTTTGTAATCGCATAAGTAGTTTTTTTCAGATCGTCAACCTATCTATCTATCTGTGTATACTGCTATACTCCCCTCGCGGGTATTTCAAGCAGGAGAAAGTGTGTTTGTCGGTGAGAATAGTGAGAAAAGTTAAAAGTAGATAGAAAAGACTAAGTGAAAAAGTGAAGTAAAGGAGTGTTAATAGAAGAAATAAAAAAGAGTTTAAAAACAACAACTTCCGAATCTCAATGGTGATTCAACTGGCTGACTGACTGCCTAAACAGATCTATGTTTGGCTGGACAGCAATACTATGAGGAAGCGAATTCCATAGTGTGACTGTGTGGGGAAAAAAAGAAAATTTGTAGAAGTTTGCATTTGTATGAATTTGTATGAGAGAATTCGGGTGCATGTGTCTGGTCATTCTGATAGGGTGTTGGAGATATGCATTGGAATTTCAACCTGGTGATAGAATATTTTATTAAACATTAACAATTTTGAGTCTGTTCTTCTGTCTTTTAGTGTTCTCCAGCCAAGATTTGATTGCATTTCTGTTACACTGTGATATGGTGAATAGTTGTTTTTTACCCATCTGACTGGGCGGCGTTGTATAATTTCTACTTTATTTATGTTAGTGAGAGTGTATGGTGACCAGACTGTGGATGCGTATTCCAGTTGTGGTCTAACGAGAGTGGTATATGCAACTTCGCGTACTTTTTCGTGTTTTGTGGGTTTGTTTCTTTTTAGGAAGCCTAAAGTTCTGTTTGCTGTTGTTGTGATGCGATTAATATGTGTGTTCCAGGATAAATCATGAGATATGTCCACGCCTAGATATTTTGCATCCGACAGCGCTAACCAGATATGATTTGAATTGATATATTTATTTATTCATTTTTGCTTGATTCTTTCATATGATACCATAGGAGCTCGCATGCGTTCGCGTAGCTTTGCGATTATTATTGAGATACCAATTATTTTGTTCAAATTATAAGGATTCAAACACACTATAGCTTTCTTACTTCTTTCCCCCCCGATTGATCCTTAAAAGAACCGGGTTCGGTGAAATGTCACACCTTTACAATACAAACGTTGTGCAATTATAAATATGTGGTGGAACATAAAACCACAACACAATTGTTTTTGTTTAGATATTAATTACATAAAATAACCAGGAATAGTACACATCTTAGAAAACTGTTTCTGAGCACTGGATCAGAGATCATTTTGGGAGGATAATTATTTAAAAAGACAATTATCTACCAAACAGACCTAAAATAAACAATGCATACTGAAAATGGGACACCTTGGAAGTAACAAACACAAATAAGAGAGAAAAGTATAAGACTCGGTTGTGTTGAGATGTTCATGAGAGGTAGTATAATGCGCACTCCTCTCTCTAGCACCTGTTTATTACGTGGTCCCGCCTTAGTTCCATTAAGCGTTGGGAATGCTTATATTAGCAGGATTTTATAACAGACATTTCGACAATAAAAGTTGCTTAAAAACATTTTTTTAACTGAAAAATGCGATAACCTGTTTAAAATTACCTATTATATGTTTTAATTTTACAGTGTGCAAACCTTTTAAGGCGAAATTAAGGTTTTATTTCATACCCCAGCCAACTCCGTTTTCACTTCTTGGAGAAGGGGTTGGATGGGGTATGAAAGTTAATACTCGGAGCACGTAATATTTAGCGGCATTCTACGTTTAAAGGCACAAATATTGGGCTCGATGATCCCAAAGGACAGTAAGTAATTACACTACTGATTTGTAGTCCTGGCGACTTTTAACTTTTCTACGACTAGGAATATCACAACGTTTATTCTATGGAGATGTGATCTTTTAACTTCTTAAATTAAAAGGTTTCTGGCGGATTTCGTTACCACTTTACAAAATTAATCGGGATATTCATCAGAAAAGGATTACGCCCCTTTAGTGTTACATCGCACTTTATGCTTGGTGATACTCCCTTCTACATTCAGACAGTACGCTTCACCTTTTCTCGTGTGCTATGACCGGACAACCTCGTGGTACTTCTCTATGAATGCACCTACTGAAACCCTGAAAGGGGAGGTTGGTGCAAGAACATGTGTCCCTCGGGCTTTCTGGTCGAACCCTTCATTGTTGTTCTCTTTGGTTGCGCACTTTGAGGTTATTCAATAACGTACTTGTATCGCTTCATAAATTCTGTGGATGTCGACTTCTTTGTTAGATATTTTCTTTTGGCGGGATGTACTCTTATTTACTGGTATTATCAATTTGACAGGATAATAGCGATTTTACTTAAAATGCATTTAAGCTAACTAGTAGGCATGTTATCGGGTTTTAGAAATCACTTATTATTTCTTGTTATAACTAGTAAGGTTATTCGTTGCTTCTGTTTTTGTAGAGCATCCATGTTTTGTGCTTTACGCAAACTTTGATGGAAAATGAAAATACCGCTTGATTTAGATCTCAATACGGGCTCGCGAAATTAGATATTGTTTGACAGTTAACTTCCCAATAGTGAAGTAATACGCCATGATAGTAAACGTTTTTGTGTTTCTGAAAAAAATAAAGCTCACTGCTTTTGAAGAGTGAAAACCTGATATTTTTGTTTATGTTTCTTTTGGTTTGTTTGTGAATCATTTATTCACTTTAAGTATTTGGAACATCCGTTAATGTTCACAGGATATGCTATCATAGATAATCATGTCACGCACGTAATAACTATATAAAAAATTACTAAAATACTAATTAAATATCTAGGCTACACCTAATTCAATTGGTAATTAAACTTATCGTTCTTCAAAACAATCACTATATGTATTGCTACACAATTCTCAACACGAACGTTGCTTTACACGAGGTTATAAAAGGTTGAAAACCAAAAATAAATCTATAACATTCTTTCTCATGTTCCCTTTAAACCAAATACTAACACTATGAGAAGAAAAAATTTAAACATACTTTTCCTCGCAGATATCATCCAAGGTTTCTCCGATCAGAATATCCCTGTGAAGAGTATAATCGCCAAACCGATTATTTATGGAGTCTTGGGAAAAGTAAATATCCGACGGTTTGAGATACATATTAAAGTCTATCCTTACTCTTGTACGTCCGTACGCTATCTACCGTACGATATACTTTAACTACAGTATATATTCAAAATTACGCAACTACTTCGGGATTTCCGGGAATTTGAAACGAAAGTACGGTAGGATCACGACAACCGCATGTCGTTTCCGAAATGTTGATTATGTTACAGAGTATTGTCATGCGTATTGTTCAACGTTTGACGACGTGACGAACCTTTAAGATACGTTAGATAAATTATACAAATAATTCAGTCAAAACTGTTTCTATTTATAAAGTCGCCGCAATTCATCTAATTTTAGTATCTCATGTTTAAATTTGCCGAAAATGCAATCTTAACGATTTTTTTTTTTTTATCACCATCAATCTACTTTCATTGGTGAAAGTTTATCTAAGCTATGTTTGCGTAATCCTACCTATTGGACTTTGTCGGTTGCATACAATTAGGTAAACGAACTCGATTCAATGTGATGTGCTAAAATACTACTTGGACAAATATATATTTTTTAAATATCTTAATTAATTATGATACGGAATATAACGTTGAATGTATAAGCCTTTATTTTAAAGGCATCAACTAGAAAACACAATATCGATACGTATGTTCACACGCCATACATTATAAATATAACCTTGTAAAGTATATTTACAGTTTCTTTTGCTGTTACTGGGCCTTTTATTCTTCTTTGTAGACGCCAATATACGTCGTCTTCCATTTTGACGTCTTCCCCAAGCAAAAAAACGTATTTAACCATAAAATTTCCCCTCTTACAGAAAAAGTCCCCATCCAAAAAGTCGTAAACCCATCTATTTATAACCAGCATTGTGAATTTGTGTACTGATTTATAACCACATCAATACCATGCAATCTTTAGCCGATGTTTTATATTTACGCTGCGGGGTTTACATTTGAAGTAACAGAGCGATAGAAACGGAAGTTTATGAATTGCCTCAGTTTTCATAGCTGAAGTCTATGCGCTTTTCATCGTAGATAGTCGGCAAATACTGTCATTCTTCGGGATCATTATTCCACTATGTGATCGAGATGTTGAAAATGCGCGATTGTATAATAGTTTTGATTATCTTCGACGCTTGATTGTAAGTAAAAAAGCAAGCGTCGTAGATTTACTTACAATCAAGCGTCGTAGATGATCTAGACTAGCGATTTTACGACATTACAGGTGGGAAGCAGAGTGGTTTTTAGCTCCGCCGTCCACTTATCATAGCAACACATGACAACGGAAAGTAGTACGTAATTTTCCGTCAACGTCAAAAAAAAGTGGAACAGCCGCCATTTTCTTTTTTTTAAACGCGTAATCTGGAAGATTGTAACAAGTTTACATGATTAAAATTTTAGTTCCCTTTTAAGTTTCGTCATCTTCAGCTGTATTGACTTTTAGATGCTTTACTGCGCGAGAAATTTCGAGATTCACCCATTTAAAATTCCGAAGCGAGGGTAAGTAACTCGTAAGAGATGTCATTGTTAAAATGCGTTTAAAAATGGTAACACTTGTGTTCTTTTCTAATGAAAAACAAGGAGATACTAAAAATATGTTGTTTAAGCTTAAATAGTACATGGCGTGTACTACATGTTACGAACATCATGGTATTTCTTTATAAAAATTACACGCTAACACGATAAAATGTTCGACTCAGCACTGTCGGTCAAAAAATATAACGAGTGTAAAGTCATTGAACGTCTACAGGTGCGTATTCGGTATTCGGTGAAGGGGCTCACACTAAGTCTGAAAAGTAGTCTGTAGCCTATATTTAAAAAGGCTGACCGCTGTTCAGCTTCTCGTTGTGCATTTTGATGGCCAATCTGGAATTATGGAACTCAACTGGCCACCCGCTAATTATATTAATGTTTTTTTTATTTTTTTTTATTGGCGAGTATCACCATATGCAGCCATATTTAACATCAAACTTACTAAAACAAAGCTGCAGTCCAATTTATTTGGTTATCCCTCACCGGCCCGTCACCACCATCACCCACCCCACCCATAAAAAAAATAAAAAATGCGGATCTGGTCAGGGTAGGTGTCTCATTAGAATCGCGGAAACCGCCCTACTCCTACTTTTGCTTATTAAACATGCTCGGAGAATAGACTTCGATATATAAACTTCAGATAGAAGGATTTATGTCCGCTTACGATGGACGAGGCTAAACACACTGAAGAAACTCAGTGGCGCCGTTGTCTTGAACCCGGATCCTGTGCTTTTAAGTTTTTAAGTGCACCGCATTGTCCGCTACACCGACACTTGACAAAACAAATATAACGGCTTAATATGTCAAACTAGTATAGACATGGAAATATCAGTTTCCAGATTGTTATTAGTGGGAAGCGGTCACTAAGTCGACCTTGAACTAGAAGTGTGTTCCATCACCCATGAACACTTGCTTCGCCTGCTGACAGTGCTGTTTGCTTATTTCCAAGGTTAGGTTGCAGGTTAGGCTGATAAATAGGGCATAACCTGCCAAAATGAAAGTCAGAGGTATTGCACATGTGTAACAACATCCATTGAGATGAAGACGTTGGTGAAGTTTCATGAACACAATTAAAATACTTTTCAATTGATGGCCAAGGTTAGGTTGCAGGTTAAAGCATGACAATGTGATCGATAAGTGTCTGCAATCCTAAGCAGTAGACACAAAAATAAGTGTTCAGTTCTCATATGAATATATCCGTCATGCGGATATTTTTTATGCACTCTTCAACCCAATGAATTTTACTTGACCAGGCTAGACCAGTGACATTTGCTTTATCAGACGAGTACCGCTAAGTACAGCAAAACATGTTTCGAGATGCTAATTTCAAATTCAGTGCTCGATATACACTTCAAGATTGCCATCATCGGCCCATGTGTCACTTTAATTACAAAAGATCTATTTCAAAAGCTTGAATAAACAATAAATAAATTAAAATGACCTTGTGTTCCCAAAAGGCAGTTTTTCAGTTTCAGATACATGCATGACTGTACGCAAATGGAAACTTTTTTTACATACAATGTAGATCCAACTGAACCAAAGAATAAATAATACAATATTTTATATATATTATATTTATAAACTAAACATCTATTAAATACTACAAAATGAAATTTACTTCATACTTACAACATACTTACAACAAAAAAATCAATGTCATATATGGCCTAAAATGTGTTAAAATGATGTAAAACACCAAAAGTCTTTTTGAATGTGAGCATCTACTGTCAATGTATGACATTGTATACATTTGGTGTTTTTTAACAGCTTTACATATTATATAGTCTCTGTGAGGTATAATTATGTTCATTTTGGTTCTTTAAAAAAATAATGTCTGCTTAGTCCTCGGGATTGCCAAACTGAAGTCACCATCATGATCAGGCGAACACATCTCAAGCGGGATACGCAGTAACAAGTATATACTGTAACGCATATGGCCGAAGAAAAATTAACCGCGTTTCTGATTTGGCCTAATAAAATTCTGGGTTTGGTCCGGCTGGTTAAAGCCGTTTATACTGTGTATGTATGAGTTTGATTTCTCAAAATATGTAAGTTATATATATACTTTGTCATCAGTAGGTTTAGAAACAGTGTACATAATGTTTATAAAATTTGACTGTTGTTGGCGGGATGGCTACTTTAATGAGAATAATAAAAAAATCTGTACAAATCGTGTTCTCCCACTCAAATAAATCTAGCTTATTAAAATCTTCATTTATAAAAACCACGTTAAAGAACCGCAGAAAGGTATTCCCGAATTTGGGGCGGCTCGAAATATTAACATTTGCTAGTGAGATAGATAGAGTAGCTTAGGTACATTTTTTTTGAATTCCACTCTCTGGGGTGGCTCGAAATATTGCCATATTATTAGCTTAATTAACCTATATCACTGGGGTCAAATATATTAAAGTTTATAGCTTTAGCTTACCCAGGGCTAGGCTAAGTCTCAGAGCTGGAACTTGGAGATGCCACTTGACAGAAGGTGGCAACATCTGCAAAGATCCCTGAAAGAAAATCAATTGTTGTTTTTATACATACATACCTACAGTAGATGTGTTAATCCTTTACAGTACTGCTGTAGCTATATGCAAACTTTGTGATGCAAGGGCACCGATTTTGTGGGTGGGGAGGGTGAAGGGGAGGTGGCAACGGTGCATTTCTGATCTGCGGTCATAGAGGGGGTTTGAGGACAAGGCCATTTATTTTTGGGGAACAATGGAACATGTTCTGTTATTGGTAATATTTTTGGGGAACAATGGAACATTTTCTGTTATTGGTAATATTTTTAGGGAACAAGGGAACATAATAATAAAAATAAATGGAAAAATATTTTTTGAGAACAAAGCAAAATATTTTTGGGGAACATTGGATCATATTTTCTGTGAACATAGACCCCACTGGAAGGGTCTCATCATAGAAATAATACATCAGTGCTATATTATTATTAAATTTTAACGGAGACACTATAAACATGAACATGCACTAAATAAAACACATTTATGGGTCAGTACCGAGTGCTGTACATACCTTTCATCCTTTGTTTTTCCTTTATGTCCAAACACCAAAGTTGTCGGTGTCCCTAATCCAGGCGAAGGGACATGACTCATGTGGTCTACATGACATGACCTTGACAGGAGATGTTCTACAAGTATTTGTTACATCATTCACACATAACAATAGTTAACACATGAATAGGTCTGTCTTTTTGCTCATTAAATCCTGGAATTGTGAAGTATTCACTTGCAATTATCCATAGTTCATTCAACCGTAAATCAACACAACAAATTACTGCCGACTTGGCCTGTTGTGATTTTTAATAAGCGTCTAGGGCGGCTGATTTTTACCGTAAACATGCTAAAGGAAAGGCAGAACAAGTGTTTAAAGGTTGACTTACTGACATTTTATTCGGAGCAGGAAATAACTATATCCGGGAGTAGAAAATATTCATGTTTTACGTTTCTGTTATTGATTTTCAGTTTTGCTTATTTAGCTTGTAGCCGCCATTTTGAATAATGTGTGTTTTGAGTGAGAAAAAAGGGTGACCATCTTTCAAAACGGTCTCAAAAAATGGGTAGTCATGAATTTTGCCGAAATTTTCAGGAAAGGTAGTAGAGGTACTGATCTATCATTCCTGTTAATTTAAGCCAAATTAGTGACAACACATTTTTTGTGACCGTTTTGAGAAATCGGCAATTTTGCAGTTTCAAAAACCTCAAAATTTCCGATCTTCACATTTGAACAGCGATTTAGGCTATGCAAAATATGCCAATAGTAGTCAAAACGAATGCTATGGGGATGTTTAACGTATAAACTTACTTTATTCATTGTCTGTGTTGTTTTTGCATTCAAAATTGGCTTAAGCTAACGTTTTTTAAAAGACAACTACAATTTCCGCGTAACTGCACGTGAGTGCAAATTGGGACTACTTCGTGTTAAAACACTTGAAACTCAAAAGTGAGTTATGCGGTGTGTGCGCGTGAAAAGCTTCAGCTGCTGCTGCACTGTATGACTATCTTGACCAACTTATGTTATTAAAAACAGATTGTTTATAGTTTCGGCAAAAATGTCTCACAACTGGAGAAATTACGCTAAAGCGCTGAAAAAAAAAGATTTTAAAAACAGCAAAACTATAACAAATTTCTTTAAAAACACAAACTTACATTAAAAGCAATATAAAGAAAACCAAAGTTAAGTGAACCAAAGCCAAAGGCACAGACCTCTACTCAGAATTTTGAACCATCCGGGTCATCTGATTCCACTGATCAGACCCATTCTGCACCCAATTCGGAACCACCATTTGCACTACCACCGGTGATGAGCCACCATAAACTATCTCTGGTAATGACCCACATCTGGGGGAGATGAGCCAGAAACAAACACAGGTTTGAATGATCTCAGAAAATTTGAACAGTATAAGTATGAGTCACTGTTCAAATGACTGTATTATAATGTCATGTTATATGTGCAAATATTGCGAACTTTTTGCACCAGATCTGGATAATTCCACGCCGTATGTCTCATGTGGTGCTGTTCTTGGGTCACAACCCAGTCGACGTCTTGAAAGTTATGATTCCAGTCGGCAGCACTTGGAAAGTGTGCAAAGGTACACATCGTCGTTGTGTAATGTAAGTGTTGCAAATAAAGTGCTTGCTGCCAGTGAAAATTCTAAAAATGCAGTCGTAACCAGAAATCATAATTACATGAAAAAGTTATTTCAGACCTGTTGTTTTTTGATAAGCAAGACGTGGGTCCTTACTGAAAACTTTCAAGATGTAATTACATTCATGGGTAGGACAAGTGACCCTCAAATAGCCGAGGTCCTAAAAGAGGATGTTACATACACATCATTCACCTCTGTGACTGAACTGGTCACAATTATCAGTGACTATCTGGAACAGCAGCTGTTGTCGGACTTACGTACTCCAGGACAAAAAATTACACTTCTCGCAGATGAGAGTACTGATAGTGCCAACGGGACACAGTTGTCCATTTTTGCGAGGTGGATAGGCAGCAGCCGTGCAGTTGAGCATTACATTGATCTCTTCCACGTAGAGCAGACAAACAGTGAAGCATCGATGGGGGCCATTACTGCATTTTGTCCAGCAAAGGGTTTGTATTATATATAATATATAGTGTATACATATATATAAAGGTACAATTTACAAGTAATATATACAAATAATAAGTTTTATTTTATGTTATTTACGTTTATGAACATTTAAATTTGTAATTTATAATAATAAAATTTAACCGACAATTAGAAATGTTAATTTTACAGTATGTTTAATCTTTTTTAAATTTAGTAATGAATGAACTTAATGTTTAAGTTACGTCAGTGTTTGTTTTTTGAGTTTGAGGGTCACATGTAAAAGATAATAAATTAAACAACATGCTATAATATTTTAAACCTAATATTTGTTTTGCTACAGGTATTGAGTTATCAAATGCTAGATTTGTTAGACTGGACGGTTGCAATACCATGAGTGGCCAGCGTAAAGGTAAATGTTTTCTCCTAGAAAACAGATTTTCTTTTAAAAAATTACATCATTTAGAAGCATTGGCTCATAACTGAGTTAATATGCAATTGTTATAAAAATGACATAATGCAGATGTGGGGTAACTGTTATTCTTAAATAAATGGCTTTTGTTTCATCGTTTATTTTTGAGAATGTAAATGTTGGTACACTGAAAGATTAAGTTGTTTGAATGCCTTATTCATGTATAGGACTTCAGAAGAGGATACGACATTTGAGCCAGCTGTGTATAGATGTAAACTGCCGCAACGATAGATTGGCTCTGTGCTTGGTCCACATGTTGAAGAACAATCCCTTACTAGCAGAGGTTGATGCTGTTCTCATTGCCATTTGGAAACTGTTTCAGTATTCCCCAAGAAGGCAGGTGTTTTTGAATCAGTCCGGTCAGTGTATGGCCAGAAACCACTTAAGTTTGTCAGGGCAGCAACAACTAGGTATGATTGTGTAAAAGTTAAATATTTAAGGTAGATATATGTAAACCTAAGTCTGCTTTAGCAGCACTATAAGCTCTATCATTACCATGTATTCCTACATATCAGTCATAGACAAACATTTAAATGTATACAAAGGATAAATACACTTTCTCTTCTTGAGAGTACTGTTACTCTGTAATGAGATCTTATCTTTGCTCATATGATGGCCATTCCAATTACCCAATTATGGTACATTAGATTAAAGATGCTAGTTCCAGTATCATATCCAGGTTTAATGATCCAGGGCAGGAAAATTCCACTCTTCTGCTCGCCAAGGTGAGTAAATATGTTATAACTGTATCCAGACGTACTTACTGTTGATTGTACTATAGCTCTAAGGATATACTTTTCATAAACCTTAGGCCTAAGCCTAAACCGTGCAATAACTGCCAGTATATTTCAGCCGTGTTATAACTGACATATTTGGCAATTTGGTATACCATGGTGTACCCAATGACATTGCGTAGTTGAATAAATGGCTTAGATACAAAACATGTATAGCATATTTTTCTTGTATATACGTATTTTCTCGCCTACAGCCCTCGAGAAGCAATATAAATCGCATATACTCGAAAGATAATGCTATAAATATTACTAAATGAAGTCAGTCAAAGTTTAGCATACTGTATAAACTGTTGTTCGTTAAATTTGCATATCCCCTCCTCAAAATAAATAAATAAAATTACTATCTGACGACTCAATTATTTATTTAATTTACCTCTAGTTTAGTTTTGGACTGAATGTCACTATCTGATGACTGAATTATTTATTTAATTAACCTATAGTTTTGGTCTGAATGTCACTATCTCACAACTCAAATATTTATTTAGGTTACCTCTAGTTTTGAACTGAATGTCAGATTTTTCTCGTATATACGATTTAACTGCACTCTTAGGCCTACAGCCCCCGAAAAGCAGTATAAATCGCATATACTCGAAAAATAATGCTATAAATATTAATGGTCAGTAAAAAAAATCCGATGAATTCCAAAGTTTAGCATAATGTACAAACTGTTGTCTTTCCAATTTGCATATACCCACCTCAAAATAAATGAACAAAATAACTAGCTGACGATTCAATTATTTATTTAAGTTACCTATAGTTTTGGACTGAAAATCATTCAGCGTTTTTCTCCTTTGTTCAGCAGAAGAATTTGTAGTTTCCTAGGTCTTCGGGTAGGTGTGGATGGAGAAAAAGAGTAAATCTCAGCAAAACTAGAAAATGTGTCCTTGTGGCACGGATGCCCAGCTTACACTGCCAACCAAATAAAAAAGTGTGTAAGTAGGTCAAGGTCATTCTCAATGTGAGATTTTCTTTTACCTAGTGCCTCTATGGTTGAGAGAGTAAATATGCTGAGTTTAAAACCATCTCGGCCCTCACCGCTGCAAGAAATCATCTCGGCGCTCACCGTTGCGGAATCAAATCCTAATGGGAGTTGACGTGTAAGTGAAATTCTTACAGATGGCTGAAAGTACCATAAAATATGATTTTAACCCCGAACCAACGACAACCCAGAAATATAAAGAGGTTGGCAGGGCTGATTTTACGACAGGGACCAAAATTCGGCTACCTCACAATTCAAAATTGGTCATTTTTTTCACAACTGTATTTATTATTTTTGTAAACTACATTTCCCCCTCTTACTTTGTCAAGATGTTTTTGATACATTCATAGAAGACAATTTATCTAAAATGTACCAAATTATTCTAATTGCTGAATAATTGTATATTTGTTTTAAAAGGTATGTATGCATTTATTTTAATATCACATGTTTTGGTGTTGTTTCTGTAGGAGTACCACGTTCACAAATGGGATCCCCACCTCCTCTCCCTTGTCTGATTTATTTTACGTAAGGGTGCCTTTTTTTTACATATAGACGCGTCACCCATTTCCCGTTATTAGTTGTCCTATAACATATGCACTACCAGCGTCTCCATGGCCGAGAGATTAACCACGTTCCATCCTTCGCGCCTCTCACCACTGTGGGTTCGAATCCCACTTTGAGCTCGACTTGTAAGTGAGGAAGTGTCGTTTGTTATGGATTACTGGAGGTGTACAGTACTGGTTATATCCGGGAAAAGGCAGTGGTCTGCCTCCACAACCGAAAATAATAAATAAAAAAATAACCGTCATATATAACCTATTCTAACCTGTTCTTTTATTGAAAATGACTTAAAAATATACAAACCCCTTCCCCATCCTCTCAACCCCGCCCCATGTTTTACTCTTTGTACACATAGTCATTGTTGATTTGACAACATAATCATTGTATCACAATAAAACAATCGTCTGGCCCATTTTAAAACATGTTCATTGTCATGTTCACATTTTTATGAATATTACGTCAATAAAATAATAAATATTCTAAATAAATTCTAAAAACTTTTCTGTTTCCGTTTCCAAATATTCGCCATGACAACATTAATGCAGGGGTTTGGAATTAACGGAAGATATGTAGACACGTTAGAATAATTAGGTCTATGGTTACATAACACACACAGTCATAGTTGATTTGAAAACATTAACGCTGTGACACAGCAAAAAGATCACACTGCCCATTTTAAAATATGTTTTCGTAATTAGTATAGCATACACTTAGTGACCACACAACTCCCACTAAGCCGAACCTTCTCTGATCCTGAAAGCCTTTCTGTTTTTCTTTCTTTTTTGGCTTTTTAGCGTCACAGCCAGATGAAATATCAAAATCGTAAAAAGGGCTCGTAATTTCAGAGAAGGCATGGATTGAACTCCCACCTACTAGGCTGCTAATGTTCATATACAGTGGCATACTGTTATATTGAATATACCGTATTAAACGCTGTATCATGAACAGACAGCAAAAGCATTCATTTTAAAATATTATTGTGTGATGACATTCATCAAAATATCCGCCATGACACAGTAAAATAATTCCCGATCAGTCTATGTTTTCAAATAAGATAAGAAAAGATAAGATTAAGATATTAAGATAAACTCCCCGTGCTACGAAGTAGTAGTGTTATTTTACCGGTCCTTTGGGGCCAACGAGCCCAGTATAGGTGGCTTTGAAGTAGCATACCGCTTAAGCCGGTGCTAGTGGGCGTGAGAGGTGTTGCCTCTTTCCTTACTTCTCATGAACAGACAGAATACAACCGATCGGGTCTGCTGATTTATTCTCTTATTCTTGTTGCTCCCAAAGGATCACCTTTATCAGTATTTATTTATTTTGAGTCGGCAAGACATACAAAAGTACCACATAAGCTCGTAGCGAGCCTTTGAACCGATTATAGTTTATTTATATTACGAGAAATCAATTTACAAGGTTATGACAACAAATCATACCCCACCCATCGTTTACACAACACACACACACACACACACACACACACACACACACACACACACACACAGTCATAGTTGATTTGAAAAAATTAACTCTGTATCACAACAAAACAAACGCACAGCCCATTTGAAAATATGTTTCCGTAATGAAATCCATCAAAATGTCCGCCATGACACAATAGAATAATTCCCGATCCGTCAATGTTTACAATGACACACCATCCATCTGTTACTCAACACACATACACTCACTGAGTCGTAGTTAATTTGACAACATTAACGCTGTATCAGAAGAAAACGAAATACGGCCCATTTTCAAGTTTGTTTCCGTAATGAAATCCATCAAAATATCAGAAGTGACACAGTAAAATAAGTCCCAATCGGTCAATGTTTACCTTTTCAATAAGATTTCTGCATGGGCAGCCATCTTGAATTTTATGTTTAGAAATCGTCATTCGACAGTGAATACCTCGGCTACAGTGCAAAGGATTGTGGGAGGCCAGGGAACCAGGCTAAGTTGCAACACGCAATTCTTTGTCAAGATAACACTAACTTTTGATATGAAAGGTCAACCGTGCGGCCGCTAGGATTTTCACTGTAATAAATTAAAAACCTTCATTTAATTGATATACCAACAACAAGAACTTGCATGGTGTTCTGAAACTATGCGTCCCCTTATAAAGTCGCGGGACACAACAAAGTGTAACATAGAATAGAATAGAACAACTTTATTTTCCAATCATGAGCCACACAGATGGCACTATAATCACAGTAAAATGAACAGCAGAATGAAACATAACAAAAGCTTAATTCTGATTAGCATAATGACAGTAAAATGAAATGAAATTATATATAAGCTATATGCACATATTCATAAAACACATTAAACAGGATTAATTCACTCATAATACATTTTGTGTTCATGTGGTAATATATAATTAAAATATAAATATCAGTACAATATTAACCTCTGCAAGAATTGTATTTAAGTATTATTATTATTATTAGAAATTCTCTATTGTACCAATGTACTAGAAATAACACAGTGCAATATAACCATCAGAATATAATAGATCTAATACTGACAATGTTTTTGTAAGCGGATTTTACAGCACTCATAAATAAAGTTAGACAATAAATTAATTATTTCACTACATTCATTTGTCATTAACCATATTACTTTTGGAGGAAGGAGGGAAAATTACGAAAAGTAGCAGTAATTTTCTCAATAAAGTTTCTCTAAGAGTGCTATAACTACTACAATGAAATAGAAAGTGAATTTCGTCTTCTACTTGATGTTTATTGTTATGTCTGGAACGCACCCGGTTTTATTCCCGTATGATGTAACGGGAATACGTCATAGTTTGATAATTAGTTATGAACTGCCAAACTATGGCGTATTTTACTAAATATCTAGATGACACAAATAGATTCATTATAAAATTAAGGTTTCTGTGTCTATCATCAAGATCATGTCTTATTTCCATTCAAACGTTCTCCTGTTCAAACGTTCTGGAGGGCCTGTGATACTCTGATACTTTGTATGACAGGTTTCTTGTTCATGTTATACCGAGGCTAATTCCCACCTGACCTTTGCTTTTGGTCATTTGACGGTTTAGGCACGCTGACTGAATTATGGATTTCGTGAGTTAAATTTCAAACACAGTTTATGAATTTTGTGCGAACAACTGAAAGGTGTTTCTAACCTCATCTGTCATTCGGATGTGATTTATTAGTGGGCTCCCCACTTAACAACAAACTCCCCTAAAACGTCGTCCAGACTAGAATCTTGGTTTAAACAGGATGTGTGACAGTTTGCACGTTCAAAAACACAATCTAACATATTTCAACTTATTGCATACGCATTTATAAACTCTGTTTACTTTCAATGTAACTGGAAACGTCAATATTCGGCCATATCCGATGTGTTGTAAAGTCATATCGGGTGTTTACTGTACTTGGAACTATTTGTTCACAGTCGTTCGGGATTTGTGCAATGTACAGTTTCATGTTCATTTCATATAATATGAAAAAGGCACAGCCTAAATGGGGATTTATCCAGTTTGAGTAACTAACTTAAGGTTTGGTTTGGCACGTTTTGACATTTTCAAGTTTAAGAATATATATAAAACTTGGAGAAAATTTAGTGGAGTGTCGTAACCAATGTTTGTTTAAACGACTTTTAAACGCATTGAGCGAAGGCGTCGGGAAGTTATCCACAACTCTGTTTCCATGTAGCTCTGCCACTGGGAGTAGAATTTATCCTTTTGATTTAAAAATAAGATTTTATTTTTTTTCAATTGTGGGGTTGGCTTGGAAAGGACGCCGTGCTGAGATTTGTATTGCATTGATACTTAAAGTGTCTTTGGTTCTAGACGTCTTTGAAGATGACATTTTAACTCCAAAATGTCACTAAAAAAAAGAAAAATAGAGTCACTGAACATTTTCACCATTTTTTTTCATTACATTAAATTTATTGAAAAACAAAGATTACTTTTCGATTACCTATATACATACACATCTTTGAAAACATACACAAACAATTGTAATCCTCATTCGTCTTTTTACTTTAAAAATACTGTTAAAGGTATATATATATATGGACCGTATCCCACCTTTTTCTTTACAAAAAAAAAAAGATTCAATATATAAAAAACGTATGTTATAATGCTCAACTTGTGTTAAAACTTATATATGACAAGATCCTATGACATTTCTTTCAAAAACAAGTAAATATATATAGATCTAGGTTCTAATTATTTTTTTATTATAATTTCTATAAATTACACATATTTTGGAGTTACATGTAGTTTGACATTTTCGCTGTAAAAATACTGTACACACAATTTTGCTGACATGGAGATCGAATATAAAATATCAAACTGTATAATTGAGGATATTTCACTCATCTTCCTTTAAATGTAAAAAAAAAAGGACAGAGATTCACATTCACGTGTTGTGGGATGAAAATTGAAATAAAAATTCCTGATTTCGGAATCAATCGAGATGCTGCGAAGGTGCATGATACAATTGTCAGATTATTAACGATGTCGCAACATACAAAGTGAACTAAGTAATGCCTATTAACAGTGTTAACATTGATAACAGACAAAAGGAAAATCCCAAGGTTTTATGGTTAGGAGTTTTCCTTTTTCTTTTTTTTTATACTTTATTGTGTACGAAACAACAATTCTATTACACCCATACCTACGTCTAGTTTGTAATTATCTCCAATAAGTATATGCGCATGATCTGGGAAAGATTGGTTGACGTCATACAGTGATGCATTAGATAGAATGTCTAAGAACACGCTGGGATTTTGTTAAGTACGTTAGTACTTTGAATTATTGCAGCTTTCGATGTTCCTAATTCTAAAATATGCCAACTTTAATAATTTCGGCATCATATTTTACTAGCACCACAAACATCACCACAAATGCTTTCGCAAAAGACGTTTTTGAAATATTTAATGTTAACCCTTTAATGTTCCGATTAATCGATTGTTTTAAACCTATCATCGGTTTGTTAAGCATCCGATTATGAAGATCGATTATGAAAGTCTATAATCGATCATCGGTTAAATGTAAACGTGCACTTTAATTAACATTCAAAATAGAAATAAACATAATTATCCGGGAGACAACTCTTGTAAAAATGAGTATGATACACAAATAAACACATTTATATCAGTTATAATAAAATACAGACTTTCATGGCATCAAAACTCAGATTAGCATACACATGCTATACTTCCTATACGGGTAAGTATTATCGAGGTAATTTAAAAATATCCATATTTCATTTCATGCAAAAATATATTTAAAGCATACTTCTGCATCTTGATCGCGGGAAGTAGGTAACTAGTAGATTTAAACAATATAGAAGATAAGCACACATATAGAATGTATGCATGCTAAACTGTTCATGACTCAAACCCGTGGTCCAAAGCACACAATTATAATGTGACATAAAAAAATAGTGGTTGTAATTTATTCGATAAATCTGAATTAAAACACTGTGCGTTTGTTTTCATTACCAAATGTTACGTTTAACTGAAACAAATAATAATATATTATTAAACTTATTTGCCAGGTGTGCATGTGAAAAGCCTTATCATAAAAGTGTTACAGTTGTAATATGTATTTCTTAACTAATTTTCTAATTATAAACTGCGTTTTAAATTCTTATTAGTTAAAAAAAAAAGTAATACATGTATTGTCAAAATTATTCATGGAAATGCTGGAAACTGAAGCCATTAGGGTTTTGTTCTCGGTTTATCGTGACTAATCTAAATCAAAGACCAAGATTCACTTTAGAAGATTCCTTCCATTAATTTTCTTTTCTTTTTCATTTTATTACTTAAAAAAAAAATATAATTACAAAATAATACATAATTTGCAGATTCGAACTTGGATCTCCTGAGTGACAGGCGGCCGTGCTTACCACTCCGCCACTGTCACAATTTAATGACGTCATCATTAACTAGTATATATTTTAATGTGCGTTAGTCTGTTTCCGCGACTCGTGATACTTAGCAAGACCTGAGTAGTAGAGTAAATACAAGACTTGAGTAGTAGAGTAAATAGAGTTTTTTAAGACCCAAATCAATTAAAATGTTTCTGTTTAGTCGTATTTATCGATTATTAGTAACTGGCGAGACTACTGGCCAGTATTGATCTATCCTCTCTAATTGCGGAAAATAACGAAGAGTTACGATGTCTTTGATCGTACATAGTCGGCCAATTCCGTCATTCTTCGCTTATGGCGAGATGTCGCGAATGGCGACCAGACAAGGGACATCGCCGAAGAGGCCCGAAGTGAATTTACCATGCCTATCAGCGGAAGTAGAGACTGGTTTCCCATTCCGTAAGCTGGACTCTCATATACTTGGCCGTAATCGGAAACCAAAGGGATAATTATTTTCAGACGAACAGTATGTGGAGAAAAGTTGATACCGTTAAGGGGATTTTATAAATCCCCTATTACGTCACAGGAATAATGTCACGAAATCAAAACAAATATCGTAGTATGGTGATTTCATAGTGGAAAATTCACACGATGTCACGAATATGTGTGTTTCAAATACACGTTTTAATGAAAATAAAGTGTTAAAGCCTATGTTTTTGTTCTAATTATTCATTTGTTTTTTATTAAAATGCGTAAGCAGTAAAATGGTAATTAGATTTGCATTGAGATATATACACTCGTTCTTACGCAGAAGAACTCGGGTATATATCCCAATACAAATCTAATAATCTACAAATACCGTTTGCAGACGGTAAAATTGTCTTAATCCTAACTACTCCAATATATTATCTAATAGGAAGTGCTGGCACGCTTCTAACATTTAGTACAAATACCGTTGATTACATCCGGTCTTCCACTGTTAGTATTAATATCTAATAATTATTTCAGAAAGTGGTTCGAAATAATATGGAGAACATAAGCTACGCCTACTTTTACGTTTGTGGAGTGGAAAGACAGCGAACATAGGAGAAAATAGCTATATAGACAAAGGAAGGGCGCAAATCTCACGTGCAAAAAAAAAAGGAAGCAGCCAGAAAATAGGTAGGTCGAAATATAGGTGGGCTATAGATAATTTATTTGATATTTTAAGGAAATACGTTCAAGGGAGCTCCAATAACCGCAGCTTTTTTCTGGCGCTCCCTTGAACTTATTATAAGACTAAATGATATATTACCTGAATATAAACCTCCATAACTCCAAATTCCACGATCATTAAGACAATACCCATTTTAATCTCTTATGTCATTAATACTAGCAAAACAACTGCAAGGACAAATTTTTAACAAAATCAAACGATAATAAAAATGTAGCAGATGTAAATACAATGCTCAATTAAAATTATAAATACATCATTTAATTTAATATTTAAAACAAGGAAACAGGAAGTTTTCTTGAAGATATAGTTACATATGAGTATCATTACGTGGTCCTAGTATTAACTTTCATACCCCATCCATCCCCTTCTACAAGAAGCAAAAATACGGTTGGCTGGGGTATGAATAAAAACCTAAATATCCGTGTATAAAATCCTACTAATATAAGCTTTCCAATCGCTTAATGGAATTAAGGCGGGACCACGTAATTCAAATACATTGGTATGCTTAAGGGTGGCCACTGCTGAGGTTTTGGATTTTTGCACTTCCGGAAATTTACATTTGTTATATTTCAAAAATTATAATAAAACTGGAAAAAATAATTATACAGTAACAAACTAATGCCCAATAGGGATATTTTAGTCCAAAAAAAATGAAAATTGTTTAGAATATTTTTTTTACCTCACATTTTGTGCCCAAAATTGACAATTTTTAACACAAGCCAAAATGGAGGGTAGGGGTACAAAAGATGGTATTTCTCAAAAACCGTTTAAGATATTCACTTAATTTAAACTTTATTACAAAGACATGTGTTAGGATATACAGAGACAGCAATAAAAAGTATTGTTCCTATTATTTGTTACAGACCTAGGCCGTTATATGTCAGAGCTCGTCGAAATCTAAAAAAGCACATTTTTTTCTCAGTTTTTATTGAATATCTTTCTTATATGCACACCGACCCCCAATTTTTATTTTTTCATTCTAAAACTCAGGTCTTGTATATATTGTAGACAAAATATCTCAAAAAGTTTACTGTTCCTTTATCATGAAAAATTGATTGATCACAAATTTAAAAATGCAATTTATAGTAAACTGGGTGGGGTAATGACAAGGGATGTAATAATTTTTCAGATGGTGATAAAAATACCAAAACACTTAATTTTTCGTCCTAAAGTATGAACTATTACATTAAAAAAGACGGAAAATCGATACCTGTTCTGCAAACCACACTACACACATATAAGTTGCCATACACAATTTGCAGCTGATTCAGAATTTAAAACCACACTGTGAGAGTGTATTACTAAAGATTAATTTTGCGAAAAAGTTAAATCACCGACCCATCATTATTTTTCCAGAAACTAACTAGTAATATGTTAGTCTTCATAAAAAACAGGGAAATTAAAAATTCTTACTGTTCTGATATTCACCAGAGGGCACCCTTCAATGTATTCGATGATTGTAGGAACATTCTTTGTTTTTCTTTAAAGAATTACAGTGAGCATATTGCAACAGTTGTCATTTTCTTTCCCACCTAAACCGTCCCTTTATTTTTCTAGACTAAAACTATTGTGTATATAGTATTTAAGTCTAATTTAAGCAGGGTCCCAATGATCAGTACATCACAAATGCTTATTAATAAATGCAGACAATTCTCAAGTTTTTGCGTCTGTGTGATCAAGATCGATTCAGGACGTTTCGGCACAAAACCATTTCGACACCTAGACGTTTCGGAATCGAACCATTTCGGCATCTATTTTAATTTTTACCCTAGACGTTTTGGCACCCATTTATATTTGAGTATTATAATGAAGAAAAGAAGTAAAGAAATTAAATATTTTCTATTAGTAAGATCACATGTAATTCATTTAAAATGCAAAGTTAATTGCCTTAGCGGCAACTCCGAAGTGGTTTTGAGCCTGAATACAACTAAAACATGAACATTAATAGGGCCCATATGATAATCACTTGTAAAATTTAAGTAAATATGACTTTTATATTATATTGTAGCACTGTAATTCCCTTTGTAATAGCTCAAGTGTAAATCGTTTAATTGAAAATATTTGAATATGTTCCCTTTAACACGTATAAAAATTTATACCTAAGACCAAATACAAACCTATCTGTATTAATACATTATCTTTTAATTCTTCATTTTAACTTCCTGTCATCTCCATATCGACGACTACAGGTATGTGACTTGAACAAAGCCTCCTCAAACTAACCCATTATTAAACATCGTCTACATATAACGCATGCGTTATACTTTTCTTGTTCTACATAACTTGCATTTGTTCATCATTAATATTAATTATAAGAATAGTATAAAGGAAAGTTGTTTGTGAAGAATTAACTGTTGATTATATTGCACGAAGAACAGAATGATGTAAACCTATGGTAGAACAAGACGAACAAATGAAAAATCCAAATTGTATTTCATTATTTGCAAGCAGGTTTAATATAAAACTGATAAAGGATACATTAATCCAGACGCTAATTTAAATAAGTGATAAACACTTCACGATTGCCGCGTATCCCTTTAAAGAAAACTACTGAGTTTACAATCAATCAATATTGCATTGTGTAGATTTAACTTAACACTCATTTACGGTACTTTAAAAACAAAAGTTATAACTCTGCATCAACAAGGGTGTGGTGATGATAACTCTGCGTCAACACGGATGTGGTCATGATAACTCTGCATCAACAAGGGTGTGGTGATGATAACTCTGCATCAACAAGGGTGTGGTGATGATAACTCTGCGTCAACACGGATGTGGTGATGATGACTCTACATCAACAAGGATGTGGTGATGATAACTCTGCGTCAACAAGGGTGTGGTGATGGTAACTCTGCGTCAACACGGATGTGGTGATGATGACTCTGGATCAACAAGGATGTGGTGATAATAAATCTGCGTCATCACGGATGTGGTGATGCTGACTCTGCATCAACAAGGATGTGGTGATGATAACTCTGCATCAACAAGGATGTGGTGATGATAACTCTGCGTCAACAAGGATGTGGTGATGACAACTCTGCGTCAACAAGGATGTGCTGATGACAACTCTGCGTCAACAAGGATGTGGTGATGACAAATCTGCGTCAACAAGGATGTGGTGATGATACCTCTGCGTCAACAAGGGTGTGGCGACGATAACTGTGCGTCAACAATGATGTGGTGATGATAACTCTGCGTCAACAAGGGTGTGGTGATGTTGACTATGCGGGGATGATGACTCAGCGATAACAAAGAAGTGGTGATGATGACTCTGCGTCAACAAGGCCGGGGTGATGATGAATTTGTGTCAACAAGGATGTGATGAAGATGACTCTGCGTTAACAAGGATGTGGTGATGATGATTCTGCGATAAAAAGGATGTGGTGATGATAACGTTGCGTTAACAAGATATGTTGTTGATAACGCTGCGTCAACAAGGCAAGGATGTGGTGATGATAACTCTGCGTCAACAAGGATGTGGTTATGATAACCCTTCGTCAACAAGGATGTGGTGATGATAACGCTGCCTGCGTCAACAAGAATGTGGAGATGATAACTCTGCGTCAGCAAGGATGTTTATATAATAACTCTGCGTCAACAAGGATGTGGTGATGATAACTCTGCGTCAACAAGGATGTGGTGATGACAACTCTGCGTCAACAAGGATGTGGTGATGAAAACTCTGCGTCAACAAGGATGTGGTGATGACAACTCTGCGTCAACAAGGATGTGGTGATGATACCTCTGCGTCAACAAGGATGTGGCGACGATAACTGTGCGTCAACAATGATGTGGTGATGATAACTCTGCGTCAACAAGGGTGTGGTGATGTTGACTATGCGGGGATGATGACTCTGCGTCAACAAGGCCGGGGTGATGATGAATTTGCGTCAACAAGGCCGGGGTGATGATGAATTTGCGTCAACAAGGCCGGGGTGATGATGAATTTGCGTCAACAAGGATGTGATGAAGATGACTCTGCGTTAACAAGGATGTGGTCAAGATGATTCTGCGATAAAAAGGATGTGGTGATGATACCTCTGCGTCAACAAGGATGTGGTGATGATAACTCTACGTCAGCAAGAATGTGGTGATGATAACTCTGCCTCAAAACGATGTGATGATGATGACTCTGCGTCAACAAGGATGTGGTGATGATAACTCTGCGTCAACAACGATGTGGTGATGTTGACTATGCGGGGATGATGACTCTGGGATAACATAGAGGCGGTGATGATGACTCTGCGTCAACAAGGCCGAGGTGATGAAGACTTTGCGTCAATAAGGATATGATGATTTTGATTCTGCGTTAACAAGGATGTGGTGATGATGATTCTGCGATAAAAAGGATGTGGTGATGATAACGTTGCGTCAACAAGGATATGTTGTTGATAACGCTGCGTCAACAAGGCAAGGATGTGGTGATGATAAATCTGTGTCAACAAGGATGTGGTGATGATAACCCTGCGTCAACAAGGATGTGGTGATGATAACTCGGCGTCAACAAGGATGTGGAGATGATAACTCTGCGTCAGCAAAAATGTGGAGATGATAAACCTGCGTCAACAAGGATGTGGTGATGATAACCCTGCGTCAACAAGGGTGTGGTGATGATAACCCTGCGTCAACAAGGGTGTGGTGATGATAACCCTGCGTCCACAAGGATGTGGAGATGATAACTCTGCGTCAGCAAGAATGTGGAGATGATAAATCTGCATCAACAAGGATGTGGTGATGATAACCCTGCGTCAACAAGGGTGTGGTGATGATAACCCTGCGTCAAAAAGGATGTGGTGATGATAACTCTGCGTCAACAAGGATGTGGTGATGATAACCCAGCGTCAACAAGGGTGTGGTGATGATAACCCTGCGCCAACAAGGATGTGGTTGTGATAACCCTGCGTCAACAAGGATGTGGATATGATAACTCTGCGTCAACAAGGATGTGGTGGTGATGATAACCCTGCGTCAACATGGGTGTGGTGATGATAACCCTGCGTCAACAAGGATGTGGAGATGATAACTCTGCGTCAGCAAGAATGTGGAGATGATAACTCTGCGTCAACAAGGATGTGGTGATGATAACCCTGCGTCAACAAGGGTGTGTTGATGATAACCCTGCGTCAACAAGGATGTGGCGATGATAACCCTGCGTCAACAAGGATGTGGTGATGATAACTGCATCAGCAAAAATGTGGAGATGATAACTCTGCGTCAACAAGGATGTGGTGATGATAACCCAGCGTCAACAAGGGTGTGGTGATGATAACCCTGCGTCAACAAGGATGTGGTGATGATAAACCTGCGTCAACAACGATGTGGAGATGATAACTCTGCGTCAACAAGGATGTGGTGATGATAACCCTGCGTCAACAAGGATTTGGAGATGATAACTCTGCGCCAGCAAGAATGTGGTGATGATAACTCTGCGTCAGCAAGGGTGTGGCGATGATAGCTCTGCGTCAGCAAGAATGTGGTGATGATAACCATGCGTCAACAAGGATGTGCTTCAACAATGATGTGGTGATGATAACTCTGCGTCAACAAGGATGTGGTGATGATAACCCAGCGTCAGCAAGAATGTGGAGATGATAACCCTGCGTCAGCATGGATGTGCTTCAACAAGGATGTGGTGATGATTACTCTGCGTCAACAAGGCAAAGATGTGGTGATGATAACTCTGCGTCAGCAAGGATGTGGATTGATAACTCTGCGTCAACAAGGATGTGGAGATGATAACTCTCCGTCAACAAGGATGTGGAGATGATAACTCTCCGTCAACAAGGATGTGGTGATGATAACTCTGCGTCAACAAGGATGTGGAGATGATACCTCTGCGTCAACAAGGGTGTGGTGATGATAACTCTGCGTCAGCAAGAATGTGCTTCAACAAGGATGTGGTGATGATAACTCTGCGTCAACAAGGCAAGGATGTGGTGATGATAACTCTGCGTCAACAAGGATGTGGGGATGATAACTCTGCGTCAACAATGATGTGGAGATGATAACTCTGCGTCAGCAAGGATGTGGTGATGATACCTCTGCGTCAACAAGGATGTGGTGTTGATACCTCTGCGTCAACAAGGATGTGGTGATGATAACTCTGCGTCAACAAGGATGTGGTGATGATACCTCTTTGTCAACAAGGGTGTGGTGATGATTACTCTGCGTCAGCAAGGATGTGCTTCAACAAGGTTGTGGTGATGATAACTCTGCGTCAACATGGATGTGGTGATGATAACTCTGCGTCAACAAGGATGTGGTGATGATAACTCTGCGTCAACAAGGATGTCGTTAAGTTTTATTAAGGTAAGACAATATATCATTTCTGATACTGAGACAAAGCTGTGTATGTGACACCAGTTACGACTGGGCTGATATAGAGAATATGATAACGTAGTTGACCTATATCTATTTGTGTTTGTATTTGCGGAAAATGATTGCTCTATTTTAAAAACGAATGTGGATCTGCGGAACTACATTTATTTTTATATTTGCCCACGACGTGAAACTCATTTGATGTTTCATCGAGGTAAGAACAATTTTCATTTTCAAATACTAGATGTTAGATATACGAGTATTCAGCACATATTTTGACACTTATGAAAAACGAAACAAAAAGTGGGTGTTTTAATAAATCTGAAATCTTAACAAAGTGGTTTATATGAGATAACATTACACTTAATATCGTACATGTCGTGTACATTATATATATATATATTATATATATAATTTTTATATATATATACAGGTTTGACATGGTCTATGGACATTGTGTCCCCAGCAGGGATTGTGAGATCTAGATTATTCTAGATAACCTACATCCTTCAAACTTCAGATATACAAATATATTTTAATGTTGATGTCATATATAAGACGTATTTTACGATTTGGATAAAAAACTATAGATAACACTGTGGGACCTTACGTTATGTGATATTTGTCTTATATGTCCCACAATGATATATATATAGTGTACATTATATATATACAGTAGCGCTGTGGGTTTATCCCACAAACCACATACATGTTTATATTGACCCATTCCCTCATATGTATTGTATATATAGATAGCGTAGTGGGATACTTCATCCCACAACAACTGGGGTCGCGCCCGGCCTATAGTAGTAATGCGCTCAATCCAGGGGTCGTTAGTTCAAAAACCAGGCCGTCCACATCATTCGTATTAATTGGTCCCACCTCCGTTTCAAGTAAGAGTGTTGTCAGTCACGGAGAAGCTGGTTAGTACTGGTAAAACTCCAGGAAAATAAATATGTTAAACGACCTCTAATATAGTGTGGAAAATGGCGCAAGCATACCATGCACAAACTTATAATAACAATTTTAAGTTAAAACTTGTTTTATAGACAGTCATAGAACGGTCATGGAACGGTAATTTGGCGTTGTGGTTCAGTCCAATCAATACTATACACACTGATATGTAAAACAGATGTGGCATCAAATCAACTTTATTTGGTATATAATCAGATACAGAACTATCACCAAAACAAATATAACGCACATGTACAAATACCGATAATTTAAATGTCATACTCTATACGTACAAAAAACTATTTAAGTTATTCACTGTTATTCATCTGAGAAAATAATGAAATAAGAACACGTATTTCCTGAAAGAAATCATTAACAAGTGTAGCACCAAAAGTGGTGCGAATGCCTGATTGCGAATTCAACATTTTAACTGAACAATCTTAGCAAAATGAGGGTAATTCAGGGAAAATACATGACAGAGTTATGGTTCTTGTCATTTAACATTGGGTAATGATAATGAATATGTGTGTAAGTGACAATTCCGTTTAGAGAAATAAGGGGGAAAAAACTAACCAAAAACTTTAGCCAAAACGTCAAAAGCGTAGACGGATAGACAGACAGATAACGAACAGACAGATGAACAGACAGACAGATGGAAATCGCAAAACTATAAGACTTGAGTAAAAAGTGAAGTTCATTTTCAACCTCTTAATTGCATATCAAAACATTCTGTCATCATGTAGAATTTTCTTATGTCAACCTTCCTCAATAGATAGCTCGTGTTAACTACATATACTGAATACATTCCAAAAGAAGTTGTGTTAAAGGGACACTCGGCAGTCTTTTTTTGATGAATACTTCTGACGTCCGGTCAGCTTTCAACATAATTTGCATTTGTGCAATCATTAATATTATTTATTAGACTATTTCAGAAGAAGTGTTTTACACATTACTTACTGCTGATAATAGTGCACCTATAATATAGTTAAGTATATGATTGTATAACGAAGACAAAATGAAAACTTACATTTTTATTTAATTTAATGCAAGCAGGTTTAAAGTTAAAATGATACCAGTTTAATAAATGGAGATGCTAATGTCAATGCTTTATAAATTCTTCATATGTCCCTTTAACATCAACAAATTAGAACATGATTATGTCCTCATTCTGAAATATAGTTGCTATGTTCTGGGTTTCCCATTTATTAAAGGGACAATCTTGGGTCTGTTTTACACATTTTCACATATCAAAACAGACCAAACATATACAAAAGTGTCTTCCCAACTACCCTATTTAAACGTTTTTTCCCCTAAAACTAGCGGCATCACCAGGTGTTGAGAGAGAAAATAAATAATTGTATATTAATGTTTCCTCCTGATGTAAAATGACATTAATAAGTCATTAAAATAGATTAAGAAAAAAACATGTAAAATCTAACAATTTTAGATTTTTGGCAAGAGTGGTTCTTTATTTTCCTTTTAGTAAATAATTGCAGCCTCTATCAGATTTAACTTTCCTTATTCTTGCTTTACTTTTGGGTGAAAAATACATTCAAGAGTATGAGTGTGGACCTTTGGAAACGGCCGAACACGACACATACGAAATGTTGTTCATGACCGGTAGTGAAATATGCTAGCTAACGCTCACGCCCTCTAACCCCGGGTTGAGCAGAACTCAATATTCATTAAAATCCATAGTACATAATTTTAACCATTGTTGTGTTGTTGTGTGACACTTTAAGTGTGTAATCATGTCAATGTCAGATCAATCATATACTCGTATGATACAAACTATAATATGCATTGACTCTTTATTTGGTGTTGCCATTTACTCTGTTTTTGTCAAGTGACGCTGTTGTCCAGTGGGACGTTGTTGTCCAGTGGATAGCATACTCGGCTTTGACTCCAGTGAACATGGATTCAAGTCTTACTTGCCCCACCGGGTTACTTCGATGTGTCCTGCGGCAAGACAACAAAGCCTCATAAACCGTGAGGTCCTGTATATCGGAGTCTGCCCTCCAAGCACGTTAAAGAACCATAGGAATCTAATCGATAGTAAGCGTATCGCAGGGTTCCTGGATGCCTATGTGTCTTTCCCCTATCTCTGGGGCGGCTCGAAATAACCTAAACAACGTGTTGATGAGGCGTTAAACAATAATTAAGTTAACGAATGTCCCGTTCACCAAAACATGCCCACCTGATTAAATTTGATACTCTGCTCGACTTAAATTAACGTTTTATTCTATGTCTCTATTTTCTTTCAGACTGCAAGTCATGTTGAAGAAAACTCTGACCAATGCTGAAGTGCATGTTCTCTCAATTATTTGTTTAATAAAGTATGCATCTGAACTAAAATATTGTCTTTATAATTATGTCTTTCATTACAAAGTGGTAGGTGAGACAGATTATATTTGGCCTTCCGTCAATCAATCCGTCCATCACACATCTTGTCTGCGCTACTTGTTGGATTCTGAGGAAGCATCAATCTGCATATCGAATTTCGAAGGCCAAGGACGCCGTGACCCAATAATGAAAACCCTTGTCTGCACTGTCCACTCCGCCACAAGCAAATCTCATCAAACTTCATGGGTTGACTCTTTAGTGAGAGAAAGATGCCTTTTGATTTTGAGGTCAGCAAAGGTCATGCTCACCGTAACATGATAATGTAAAATGTTGTAAACTGTAAGTCCATTTTCCTTAAAGCAAATCTCATGAACCTTAATGGTTAGATTGCCTGTGGCGAGAGGGTGAATCTTTGTTTTAAGTGGGACAAAGGTCAAGGTCACTGACCATAATGAAACCCATTGTCCGCACTGTAACTTCTCCTTTCATTGGCTACAATGTAACTCCTTATTTACCAAAGAAAATACATGTATCATGAAGTTACATTGGTTGACTGCATTTGGTTTGAGATCAAAGGTCAATGTCACTGAACCGATCATAAAATCCGTTGTCTCTAAAGCTAATTTCATAAATCGCTTTGACTGAGATAATGATCCCTATTTATTTTGAAGTCAGTAGTTGAAAGCTCAAAGTTACCTTGACCGGAAAAATGAAAAGTCTAGCTGAAAACAAATATTGTAATTTTTTCCTAAAAGAAATAATTCTCTGAATATAGATTTTATCGTCGCTATATATTTTCAGGATTTTTTTTTTTTCAACAAATATTTGTATATTTGTTACTATATATGCCATGATAATATTTACATAAAGATAACATATCCACTCCTTTTGGATTCACGCGTACTGTGTTTCACATAATACACTATATAATGTGTGTTACTGCTTCTAAAATGACAAAATAAATAACATTTGATTAAAAAATAGAGATTATTTAACTGCTGCGTTCGATTATGATTAAATGCTTCACGAGATGTCAGGCGTATGTTTTTTTCACGAACGAGCGCCAGCGAGTAAGTGAAAAAACAATACGCCTGACATCGAGTGAAGCATTTAATCATAATCGAACGCAGCAGTTGAATAATCTGTTTATTACATTTCATAACAGCACATTCTCAGCTATTTACAACTTAATGGAATGCGGAGGGGTGAGGTGGCGGAGGGGTGAGGTGGCGGAGTTGAAGGGATACTACCGTAACGGTGTCCCTGAGAAAAACTGAGAACATTTTACTCTAATGATTTATTAAGTACTGAACAATGTTGAAATAAATATATCTCTTTAAAATTATTTCATAATTCCACGATTGTATTTCCCGCGTGAACAATAATTTGGAACGCCGATTTTTTTATATTTTAGTGATTACGATGTACATTGTCAATTTTCGGGAAAAAAATACTTTTTTTCTGATTGACTTTAAATTTTGGTTTTAATAGAGACATTTAATTAAACATGGTCAATGAACACATTTATAAAAAAAAATCATTTCAACTATTAAAACTTCATTTTTTCGATATTTTGTCTGATTGAGAAATTTAACACTGTTTTCACCATGATGATCCTGATTTCGCGTCCCGATGTACCGTTGCAATTTTGTTTGTTGAAAACTAATTTCACTCTGACATAAACCCAAAGCATGTATGTTGTGTATAGATCGGAAATTTAATGAATTTTGCCGTCTTTGAGTCGTTTGGTTATGTTAGTTAATTTTCTGGAAAAAAAGTACTTGTCTCCGATTTCATTAACATTTTAAATATGGACAGAGAAAATATTTGTTTTTAACCTCGTTTCTAAAATGAAAATAAATCGAATTTTATTGAAAAACGCATTGTCAGCAATTTAAACCTTAAAACAATATGAATTCATCCCTTTGAAAAATACCTTAAACTATTAATGGGAATTGCACGAAGTGTACAATAATTATGATCGACCAATGTACTTTGTGAATATTATTACTTTAACAGCAATCCATTGTTGTATTTTGTCACAATCACCGTTTATAGATAAGAGGTGTATACATCTGACTATTGTCAATTTCGCCGAAAATGTCATTTTGCAATCGATTTTATCACGTGACCTTGTTTGATAGATATTCCTACGCCATAGGACTGGCGTTTCTACTGATCAGCAACGAAAACAATAACATGTTTATTGTTCTGTGAATCGGTATTTTCAACATAGAATGCGACCACGATTTGAAATTAATCAAGCTCGGCCATACTCTGCATAGACAAGCATTTAGCAATAAAACCATTAAACAATATACTTAAGCGAACCTTTGTTTATTGTTTGTTTCCTCTCTGATTAACGTAACACTTTATTTGGTTTGTGAACATCATTTCATTATTCTGCAGACAATGTAAATAGGAACCTTCTGGAAAATGCAATAGTATGTAGCCTTCTGTTTGTTTTGTTGGTTTTATGTCATTTTCATAGTGTTATTGTCCTGACATAATGAAATATATTTCAGCAACGTAAATGTGAAATCAGATATACATTGATAAGTTTTATGTATTATTTATTTGCCTTCTTATGATTAAGCGTTGTCGATCTGTTATTGTTATACAACTTTAAAGAGACTTGACCCCAACTTGTATTTTCAAAATTATTATTGTTACGACTTTGACTATGCGTTTGAAATAGGGAGAACATATGTTCTTCCAAAGACAAGAATTGTATGACTTTACGTTTTATTGATATATACAGTTTCAAAATTACTTGAGAGTTCTTTGTTTACAAGTGTTTTAAGAAATGTTACACTTATAAATATGTTGGTGTAAATATGGCTTGTTAATCTCATATGATATATTTCTTACATTTTACAATACAATTTCGAAATAATCAAAGAAAAATTACTTTTTGGCCTATTCTGGAGGCAAGCCTCTTTACAGTCTCATTAATTGTCTTGCAGATGGATATACTGGTACTGTGTTTTACATCAAATCAAACCAATCAACTACACAATCGCTTCTTTTGTTCTTCTTATCCCCGCTATTCAATATGCTGATTGTATCAATTAGAAATACTGCGTTTTCCTAAAACTAGCAAAGTCTAGCTGTTTTTAAAATATATTTCAAAAAATCATTTAAATTGCATAATTATTATTATATTTTCTCCTAAAATAAAATTACCTCAGTCCATTCATATTGAACAGTGACTTTGCTATTGCATTACACTGTTGAGTAATTGTAACCTATACTCCTTTACTGACATTGGTTTTTTTTTTAAAAATATAAAAAACGATTTAAAAATCCTGTTTGGGTTTTATTTACTCCTACAATATAGATATAGATATAACAATCGAACAGGAAAAGCAGCATTCAAGTACAACAGTCAACCACAAACACACACTGAAACAAAGAACAAATTTAAAGACGAAAAAAAGGCCAAATAAGACATCACAAACACAAAAGGGCTGACAATAGGGTTTAGGCCTTTGAACGGTCAGTGGCAAAAATGACCACTGGGGTTTTAAACCAGGTTCTATGGTGCTAAACCTCACACTTACCCTACTGACAACCCTATACAACGGGACAGTGTAAATGAAGAAATCCCAGAGTATATAGACACAAATATATTTTCTGTTTTTTTCTATTTCTACTTTTTTCCTACTGCAGTTGCGCCTTCATTGACTTTGTGTGGAATTTAGGCCATTATATCAAAACATAATTGTACAATATCAAGTCCGTTTTGCTTGGACGTATACAATAAATGCATGAACTATTAAAAGCTCGTAAAAACAGCATAAATGTAGTTTTATAGTTGTTTTTCTCTTATGCAACCCAAATTGACCACTGCTATATTTGTATAACTACATGTTATTAAAGGTGTGTGTGGGTGGTGGGGGTGGTGGAAGGTCATGGGTAGAAAGGTTGGTGGAATGCATTTTATTCAGAACAATCCACTAGCGCTGTTTACTCTCTTGTAGACACCATTGTAATGTAATATGTGTATAATTGATAGTACATATGGTCTCCTCACTCTGGTTGATTCTGATAGATATTGCCATGCAAGGGATCTTATTTCGTTTCAAGTCATAGGGGTATACTACCGGACTCGCTCCCGTATTATTAATTAGCAAAACAGATGTATTTGCTTTCTTACGCACAGCTAGCCAGTCAATGTTTGGTTAATTGGTATATATATTATAGCATAACATTATAAGATATATATCAATGACGTTTTTGGTGATTGTCTTCAGTAGTTTATCTTATAATCCGATCTAGACTACCTTGTGGGCATGATTATTATTTGTATTATGTTATTATACTGGCAGCTCTTTTCTTGTGCATGTTGCAATGCCACGCTACTTTTCCCCAATGGAATCTGAAATAAAAATGAAACCACGAATTATTTAAGACATTGTTAATTTGATATAAACTTTATATAGAGGATATTAAAAGAGTGCTGGTTTATTACCGAATTTCTTAAACGAGTTGGATACCATTATATGATTCAAGGCTGTGATGAACTTCATATCTATTTTATATAATGAGTTTAATCAATTCAATATCTCCAAAAATGCCAATGTATGCATGCGTTTTAATATTACGACGGTTTCTACTTGTAGCTGTACTTTATAGTGCTGCCACACTGCAATACCACACCGTAGACACATGAAATGATATCCCACCTAGCCTAATTATGCTGACAATCATAGCACTACTCTGTATATGCTGAAAAGCAAGGGAGCTACTAGGCCCATCTTTATGAAAACTTTGATTGGATCCGGGATTGAACCCACGGCCCCGCGCATGCGAGACGAACGCTCTACCATTTAGGCACCGCCACGGTTGGTCAAAAAGGCCAAATAACGTGCATGTATATTCATGTCGCTGCCTATGTGTATTATATATCGTCGTCATATTTTGCTTACTCGTATCGAGCATTCGGAATTCCCCGTCCATTTTCTTAATCTCGTAATTGTAACAGTTACGGACATCGACGAGATATTTATTACTGTACACCGAACTGAACGGAAAAAGAGTAATGATTCTTGTGTATTATAATATGTGTGTGCATGGCTTTATTCCCATACGTCAATATATGTGATAATTGGGTTATAAAACAAGGGTTTACTTAAAAACTGTAATAGTGATTTACATTTTACAAACAAAGCATGATTCAATTCAAGCATCAATTGAGAAACATAGCTTATCCCTGCTTGTTGAATACAATAAAAAGCATTCTAACAATTAGCATGATTTACGTCAGCCAGAAATAGGAATTTACATACCTAAATAATCACAAGTCTTCGTATAATTTAAATGCTAAATAAGTACTAAGAACTTATTACCGACTTATTACCGACGCTTTAAGAAACGGGAATAAACGACATCCAACAATGTGAGTAAATGACGTGAACTAAAAATGATGTAACTTAGATGCATCGCTATATGTGAGTATGTTTTGCTGCGATGAAACTGATCGTCCTATGATATTGTAGTTAATGACTGCAAATAAACTGGTACTAATCATAAGATACAGAGATCTTAATTGGCAATTGTTAATGTTTAAAAAGCAAATTCAGTAATATTCGTGTTTCTTTTACAACACCATGCATTTTTGTAAAGTACAGGTTCGTAATCCCTCTGAGATAGCAGGTCAATTATTGGTATTAAAACCGAGAAAAATTGGACAGTGTCTAGACAGAACTTTAATTATGTCTATTATATTTCTTTATTGAACATATACAACATATATACATTCGTAGATTTAAAACAAAACCTTTACGCCTATTAACATTTATACGTTATTTCTGAATGTACTGCATCATATCGTTACAATCTAGATTGGCTAAATACAATACGCGGTAGATGAGTATTGATGAGTACAGTGCTTGACATGAATTATGGTATAGAGTGAAAATGTGTTTACGTTTGGGAATCTCTACTGCCGGACTATATATAAACCAGATAACAGTTGTTTAAAGATCTCCAGCCAAGTTAATATACCCCATTTATATAAATATACGATATACTAATAAAACAACTTAGGAATAGCTGCCAACCACAAAAAATATTAGTTAGTGGAGAAAAAGATGATTTTAATTAACAAATTTGTCTTCGCGAAAGTCCGGAACAATTCGCTAGTTTCCACGCGCACTTTGCGTGATGACGTAGATTCTGCCATTGACCTTATGGCCTGGTTGTCATCTGTTGTATTCATGCAGGGTAATTTCGGGAAGACATCATATATTAAATTAAATTTATTATTTTTATGTGACAACTTATTTTGTATTATTATATTAGATAACTATTAGAAAATGGTTCACTGTGTTGCGTTTGGATGCAATATCACGAGAGGAAAGGGTTCAAAGTCCTTATATATAAGAATCCTGAACGAAAGCAAACTTTTGTCAGTTTGGTTTATTTTTAGCTGAGACTTTGGCGACTATTTATCAAATCTCGAAACGTATCCTGCAGTAAACTGCAGGAAGACAATATGCATATACTTATCAGTCGGCATTTCATCCATGAATGGAAATTAAAACATGATAAATATCCCATGCCGTTATTATTTGTTTGTGTTTTAACTTCGGTGCTTTTGAGTTGACTCGCGTATGGATCCTATATGTGACCGGTAAAATTTACGCTTTTACAAAAAACTATTTAAACCATTATGAAAATTATAAATGAACATTTCCACTTTCAGATTCACTTATGTTTAGAACATGTATTATTTATTATATTAATTATTATTGTTGGTTGGGATAATGCAGTACAGTAGTTTCCTAATAGATCCTAATATGTATAATTATCCAAAACAAAAAGTTGCGAGTATGCAATGAAACGAACATGGTTATTCACAATAAACAAACACCTGGCAAACTGTCAGTAGCTACTGCCTAACAAGGTCATAAACCACTGATTAGTCCCACCAAGTGGGCCCATCAAGGGTACCACATGACTGCAGCTGAGTGTCATAAAACACATCACAGGATGTACATCCGATGCTTGTCCTGTGTAGGTCTATGATGCGTGTAACATCATTAGGAGTGTTTTGATGTTGATTACATAATTACATAAATAGAAAAGGGATATATGGGCTAAAGCTCAGTGACGTCACATACACTGTGTACACCTGTCAATACGATGTCTGACAGAATACTATTGTATAGTGTATAATTAATAAACTATTTGTCAGAAATCATTGAGCGTTTCAGTTTAGTTTTAGAACATACTATATCTAAGATAGAGCCCTATTAAAAAAAATATATATATAGCTGAGATCTAAAAAAATATGTTGAATACTGAGTTGATTTTATTTGTTTACGACAGTTACTTTTTGTGCGCATTCTATCTTTTTACAACGCAATCATTCTAATTTGGAAACAACATTTTGTTCTATCATCCGTTGATCATAAAATACTGCTGGCCTTATAAATACAATATACTGAAGAAAAATAAACAATGAAAATACAGCACAGTAAAATATAAGGTTTTATTTCTCAAGTAAGAATATATTCATATATAGTTATAGTATCATTTCAAAATTTCAACAACATTTTGCAATTCCCGCCACTTCAAGAACCTCAGGTGTGAGGCAGTTTCCTTCAAACACATGAGTTTCTGCGATGCAGACTGCCACTTTAAGCTAATTACCCATAATCTCTGCAACATTTCAGAACGTCATTAGTGTTTTCATGGCACTGCCCTGGGTACAGCCACGCCTGTAATTGACAGAAACACTAATCTTTGCAGATCTAGCAAAATCATATTTAAAATAAGTACTGTTTTTCAAAATGAAAATGTTTTAGACAGGCACTTTATAATAAAGGAAAACAATAGCAGGCATTTGATTACGGTAACCAGAATTCATTTAGTCATACTGGGTCACTTTATCTAAAATCATGAAGGTACTATATGCCAAAAAAAACAACACAACAGTGACACATACTTCGACAATAAACAATAACAAAAAGGGCGATGCGTCGTGACTTTAGTGGGTTGGGAACAATCTATTGTCACAGCAGACATAAAATCTAGAGATTGCGATTCGACTGTTTTTCATACATGTTAGGCATACCAGTTATTTAAGCTAATGCTACTGTTTATAAAAACATATAAACCTTGACAATATGCCGGCAATGAACAAGAACGAAATGTACGATGCATCGTCATGTTGGTGGGTGGGTGGGGTAAGACAGTCATCGAACGGTTTCATTTTACAGAACATACAACGTAATTCGACTTACTCACGTCCCTGTCATACTTAAATGGATTAGCAAACAATAGGTAATTATCATACGCGATTACAAAATATAATTACCAGTCGGTATGTCCGATTCGCTCTGCAATCAGGGAAATTTCCGCATGGCAAAATCTACGTCATCAGCGTAGAGCGCCATGTATAGGGCAAAATGAACATGAAGGGGAGGTAACTCCATCTTGAAGGGAAATATACCTGTTGTTTTTACAAGTATTTCTTTTTCAATTTTTTTTTTATTTTAGTTTTTTTACCATTCAATTCACTTTATTGATTTAAATATAAAAATATATAACAATATGCATTTTAAAGGATGTCAGTGGAACTTTAAGAGAAATAAGAAAGAGTGCATTGCCACATTTCCAGCCATGTGAGATAAAATGTTTTCAACCCTTTATGTTTTGTCAATTTGGGCGTTGAAAACAGGATAATATCGAGGTTGTGTACAAACAAAATCGATTTAACCTAACCAGTATGCCTTACTCTTGCATACTGACCTGTTCAAATCGGTAACCCTGTCTTCACCACTCTTTATATTACGTATGGTATTTTTCATTGACAATTTAAATATGCTCATATTTAGATTTATGGTGCAGCGCGGACCTACGGTGCCATTGTGTTTGATTGCATTGGTTATAAACCCTTTTAGCTTTGTGATGTCACATATTGTGTCTCTTATTTATCTTGCAATTGTTGTTTGTATCAATACGTATGTTTGTTGATTGTGATATTGGCTTGCTTCATTTCCTGTTCGACCTTTATATCTAGTTTTGCAATGGAAATAACTATATCGTACATTCCATTGGTTTACTTTGAAATAAACTTTACCGATCTCAGGCGGTATCGCTGTTTTCAACCCTTTATGTTTGTGGTATAGCTTCTTTTGCGTCTGATCATTTCCTTGTAAGTGTTAACTACATTTCATGCGCATTTTTGGTTGGAATATGTTTTATGACTGCTTCATTTCCTGTCCAGCTTTTGTATCTACTTTCCATAATATTAAAAAACAATGCATTACGTGGTCCGAGTATTAACTTTCATACCCCATCCAACCCTTTCTTCAAGAAGCGAAAACGGGGTTGACAGGGTTATTAAATAAAAGCTTAATTTCGACTTATAAAGCTTATACAGTTTACATATTGTAAAATTAAAACATTACATAGGTAATATTAAACAGTTATCGCTTTTTTTCAGTGAAAACTGTTTTTAAAAATGTTTTAGTGTCGAAATATCCGTTTTAAAATCCTGTTAATATAAACTTTCCCATCGCTTAATGGAATTAAGGCGGGACCACGTGTTGATGTATCACGAAATGTGTTTTGCTATGGGAATACTAGTAATCAAAAACCCAAACAAAGAGAAATAAACTAAGGAATTGCCACGTTTAATTCAGGAATAATAACACTGTTTTACATATTTTTGGCATCATTCTTAGCTCATAACTTGTATAAGTGCTTTTCAATATCGTTTTCTCACTTTGGCAGATTACACAGCACGATATCGGTGCGCCCAGTTAGATGGCACTGTTGTACGACCGATATTTCGACCTTGATTTATTCGTTTCCTCATGCACTACCGGTCAATCAATGGTCGGTTAATTGGACAAAATATTACATTATGTTATAAAAGGATACACTAAAATGACATATATGGTGATTTTCTTCAATTTAACCGACCTGGACTGTGCATGATTAATATTTTGATTGCGTTAATGCTTGTAAGAACCTTCTATTTATCAGTGTCTCAGACTTGTTACTGTCACATCACGGTCTCAAGATAGCGTCTCAGATTGTTGATGTATGGTATGTCAGATATCTGATATCACTCTTTAATTCATATGTGCCTCATATTTAGTAACATTCGCCTCGTCTCAAACAGAAAATGTATTTGCCATGTATTGTATTTCGTGAGGTGTAAGTAATACGAGTAACGGCGAATTGACAAACGAATGCTTTCTCGCATGTCAGATAGTATCTCATCCACACTAATATTGATAAATATGTCTTGCATAAAAGTAGCTGATTTTTAGAAGGTTTTCTACTTCTATAATTGTGCTTGATGCACATTTCCAGCGAGTATACTGATACCGGTGACAGTAGTCGTTCGATTTTGTTTGTTTTTCAAGTTCCACACAACATGTTTTACTCTCACACTTTTTATTCGTTTAATTTTATCCTAGATGGAATCGAAAGAACAAAAGCAAAATTTATCAAGAAATTGAACACCATACAAGAAGATTTTTAATAATTGCATCACTATTAAACGGAGTAACAATTTTTAATGATGATTTAATCTGATCTTGAAAAGGTAACCTAACTGCAAACGGAAGGTAACCTAACTCTAAAGCACATACATATATTGCATGTTGTATCGCGTTTAAAATGTGGTTAACGGTGACGTAATGCGTTGCTAGACAAATATATTAATAAGAAATGTAATATATTTTCTATAATTGGGTACTTTGTTTTATCAAGCTAAATTTGCAATAAATGCAGTTTACATTGCGTTATTGACAACACTATACTTGTTCATGCCTGTTTTAACTTTCCATGCAATGGTCAACCACAGTCCTATTAAATACAGCATCTGAAAAACCTGCTCGATACGCATTACCTAATACATACTTGCTCGATACGCATTACCTAATACATACATGCTAGATACGCATTACCTAATATATACCTGCTCGATATGCATTACCTAAAACAACCTGCTCGATACACATTACCTAATACATACCTGCTCGATACGCATTACCTAATACATACCTGCTCGATACACATTACCAAATACATACCTGCTCGATACGCATTACCTAATACATACCTGCTCGATACACATTACCTAATACATACCTGCTCGATTAACTATTACATGACAACATTCTTTGTTCCTTGTACTTCTATCTTAGATTAAAGAAACTAACTGTTCGAATAGCGCACAATTACATTACAAAACCGTTTATCGAAATTCTGGCCAGGTGTTCAGCTTATATAATAATGTGTATGTGCCGATTGAAAGTATATGATTATTCACTGATTTTAAAATACCTGTACCTGAATATGCGTAAAATAAATTGAGTTGTTAACTCTTAAATAGACGCACCAGTTTGTGGGTTTTGCCAGGCTGGTTAAATCCGTTTAGATTGTGTCTTTAGATTTTTTGATTATCACATTAGGTTAATTATATATCTTAACCTCGTCTTCAGTAGGTTTAGAAACGGTGTAAAAATGTCGTAAAAGTTGGCTGTTGTTGACGGGATAGCCATTTTAATGTATGATCTTTAAAATTAAAAGAATATACTGGCATTTGGTTTCACTAACGGTTACGGTCAAGTGCAAGTGACGATAGGACCAATCAAACCAACGGCTCTATTCAGTGTTCGTTTATTATTATACATTTATTTCTTATAGTGTGCAAATATATATACATAAATAAACAGATGACGCAAAATAGACATATTTGGATATATACCAGAGTGTTTTAGAAATATAATAATGAGTAGTGATACATTTAAAGTACATGCAGAGGCAACTCTAGCTACTATCTTTATAGAAGTAAACTGGCATATGTTGTATGTAATGTGATATGAAAGGAGAACTCGTTTAATATCCTATATTCATCGTTATAAGATACAAAGCTACTAAGGTATTTCCAACATACAATGACAGTGCTTCAAAATCATCTTTAAATTACATCGTTTTTAACAGGCAGGGTTTGTCGTATAATTTGTACAGTGCTGTTGATATTTACAAATTATGAATCAGTTTAAATATAATTTGAGGAAACAAACATACATAATAAATAAAAAAGACAATTCATCAAACCATGCATATGATTAACGTCATCCTGATATATGAAATATCTCTCCTCATAAATAACGCTTCCCAGTAGAATTAAAATGCTTAACAGATATTTACGCTGGCGCCATGTGTTAACTGCCCAGCTAACCGACACGTTATATTTGTAGAACGTCCGTAACTTGTACGGCTTGTGTGCGCTTCTGTATGCAATTCACAGATGCCCTAGAACGGTATGTTACTGCTTCTACCACATTCACTGCATAATACATAATATAAATAATGGCAAACGAAGTCACCAGTGGCGAACACAGTTGCTGGTGAAGCACAATTGTAAGCAGATTATTTACTTGTGTTACATTTACCGAGGTTTCTGAGAAGCAGAATATGATATGTTGGAACGTGGCATATGCCCTATTGTGATTTATACCTAAATAAACGGATACTTTAGAATTCATTCCATGCTTTTTGGGCGTACACACTAACTGCCGCTCAAAACATACAATAATAATAATAATAAACAGCAGGCGTCAATGACGCCAGACAATGTGAGCACATGGTGAACTTGAGATTCATGTTATGTGCGAGGGGTGTTCTGCTTATATTTGAACACTTTTTCTTTAGCCCTCAAATTGTATTGAGATAAGTTTTACTGTAACAAATGTTCAATTTGTGAACCATGGCAGTAGTAGATTATTCTACAATGCTTGAGCCATGACGCTAAGGTCTTGTTAATTGTATCTTGGTCTAATTTCTTCCACTCATCCATTAATGCAATTTTAAGAGCTCTTAGGGTGTTGATTTTACGCTTTTGAAGGCGGTATTCAAGATCTCCAAAAAAAATAATTTCCATTGGGACTGCATCAGGGGACTTTGGCATCCGTTCTTCAACACTCTACTCGTTCTCACGTTTTCAGTTTGGGAAATAAGACGTACGCACACTCTAACCTTTGGCTGCGAACATCTCTGTGAAATACAGCGGAGAGATGTGTATGTGAAAAACTCATAAATTCTTGGTTCAATCTCACGGGCAAGGTTTATGTGAATTCATTGCATCATGTGTCTTTATTTGTGAGAATCCTACGGACATGGATTTAGATATATCTGCGGTACAACAACCGCAGGCGTATTCTTTCTTTATAAATGAATTGATTATTATAGATATTGATATTTAATGCTTTACGTTCAAGTCGTTAGCTTACATATTGCTTTAGACTTGTTTATTGAACAAATAATTGTCCGAACGACGATCTTATTTGAGATCAATCAATCGTTATACCAGAGAACTCAACCCGTAATTTGCAATGCTAAGAAAGCGTCTCCTTGGCCGAATGGTTAACGACGTTTCGTTGTAAAACCTTTGCTTCTCACCGCTGTCGGTTCGAATCCAACTGGGAGCTCAACATGTTAGTGAGGAATTGTCGATTCTTACCAATGGCGGGAGGTGTACAGTACTGGTACTACCCAGGAAAAGTGGGTGTGAGGCCTTCACCACAAAATATCGACCGTCATATATAACCTTACATGTGCTGAAAATGACACAAACAAGCAAAGCTATGCTAAGATAGTGTTTACGATGAATCCCGCCCCGACCCCCGTAATAAATGGAATAAATGAATCATCAGTGATCTGGTGAATGACATTAACAACACATCTTTACTAATTAGAGTTTTGAAAACATGGACAATATGACATTTTAAAGTAGTTTTAAAACGGATTTGGGAACCGCTTTTTTGAGAACGATGACATCATAGTTCTAACTTAACGGTTTGTCCCCTGTTGGTCTGGCTTCTGCCAAGTCATTGAGTAATACTTTGTGGTTCTCTAGGCTTTTGTTTTTTATATTATATACACATGATCATGTATGTATTTTTCTTTTATTACCTACTAATGCTGCCTTGTTTGCTAGACGATATGATAAGAGTGAAGTTAGGTGAAACCCTATAACATGGTTTAAACCTCCAGCGGTCTTTTTGTTGCCACTGACCGTTTGGCATACTGTTGCTGTTGTTTTTCTCTCAATTTAAATCAATAGACTGTCATATTTATATATATTTATTCGGGACTAGGATGTTATGCTTCTCAATGGCGGCTTACATATCCGTTTCAAAAACACCTTAAAATGATAATATCTTATTGGATTATAATTCGACTTTGATCATTCTCTTTCATCCTTTCCAAGGTTTTCAAAACTGTCAATAATAACGATGTTTAGCCGTATACATTCCCTTTTCATCGTTTTTTTTATAAATGTCAATTGATTTGACAATGACAATTGATAGTAAATAAGAAAACGATTTGTTTCACCATGTGATATCAGGTTCGTATGAAAGCCATTCAATGGTTTGTAACTGAAAACGATGATAAAACCATATTAAACACGAATTCTAGGTAACGCATCTGTGCATATGACGTTTTCCGCGCTTTGCGGTGAGCTACTACTGCGAAGTGACGTATACTGTATGGAAGGGCAGTTTATGCATAATTCCGTAATTCATGTGCTAGAGGACGTGAGAGGTGTTGCATCTTACACTACCGCTCATGACTTAGTACACAAAGATACGGAAGTCGAACAGGACATATATCACATAACATAGTGTATTACAGATGTACATGAGGACTGATTGTCTGTGTTTGTATACAGTAAAACATTTAATCCCAATCGTTTGCATGACATATCATACGATACGTTCAGACACCTTCAGTATGTATCCTTATTTGAATCTTGCTTTATAAAATGCATGTATAACGGTAAATTTAGGTAAGGGGGCGAACGCGTTATGTACAGCCGCTTTACGTAGCTGACGTCATGAAAACAACGAAACAACAAAACAACGTCATGATTTCTCTGACAAATTTCAGCCGTATACAAGGTAAGTTGACAACATTAAAGTGAAACGTCGTATGTGTGTTTTGTGGTGATAAAAATAATCTTACATTCGTGAATGTGTATTAATGACTTTAATAAACTCGATAGATAAAATGATAGGATACTCGGCAGAGCCGCGAATCCTATCATTGTATCCAAGTCGTTTATTAAAATCAATAATCCGCAATCATAGAACGCATCCAAGAAAAAAGCAATTCAAACAAACATAAATTTTACGGATCAGTACAGGAAACACGTGATACCACAAACATAAAAGGGTTGACAACAAGGGTTGGAACGTTCAGTGACACAGGCCGCTGGTGGTTTAAATCAGATACGGGTCTGAAACCTCCTTCTCGTGTTTGCATAACTTGATTTCAAATGGTACCCTTTTTTAGTGTTCAGAGATAGGTTGGCACGCTGTCGTAGAGATATATTTGAAGACAACACAATACCTGCAAGGACGTTAGGGATTTCTTAATTACAATGACTCGTTTACTAGGTATTGGAATGATACTAGGGTAAGCGTGGGGTTTGGTGCACCCTAGTAACTGGTTTAAAACTCTAGCGGCCTTTTTGCCACTGACCGTTTCAAGGCGGTAACCCTATTGCCAACCGTGTTGTGAATGATATACTAGTATTTCATGTTCAACTGTTTTACTTACATTTATGTATGTGTGTAGTTCTAAAGTCAGAAGTATATATATATCGTGTAATACGTGAACATATTTTTTTTCACTGAATCACACGTGTTTTAGTATATGTCAGTTGACTTGATAATAAAGTATACTTACATACGGAATTATAAATAACAGGCGATAATCTCCACGTATAGATATTTATTCAGGCAAATTGTTTGTCCTTGTCGTGAGTTATTTGCTTGAACAAATTTATATTTGATTGCGGAGTTACACTGTGTTTATGTTGCGAGTTATTTTTATCAGTACTTTGCATACATAACTATGTGCAATCACGTGTAAATACACCGCTGGATTATAAAAAGGTAATGGAAGTGCTTAAAGAAACGAGTGCGCACTGCGCTACGTTTTCTATTTTAAATACTATTATCGGCAAGCGTTGATGTGTTTAAATACGCCGTTAAGATAATTGGATACAGGAAACTAGAAGATTCGTTTGAGCATGCATGGTTTAATTGTAACTTCGTCAAAACATTTGTTTTATAATAGTTATTGTGATTTTCTGTTTTAAAACGTTTGACGTATTAAACGCATTAACTGGAATGTTTTCCATTCGTACAAGTCGTATTCAAACATATTAAGCATACACTGATACGACAAACTTATATTTCTTAACGATATAACATACAGTTGCGTGTAACATCGATTGGTTTATTTCACCTAATTAGGCAAGGCATATTTGTTTGTAAAGCAAGTTCATGTTTTATAATGACAGGTTTCGAAAGAATGAGTTTTAAATTGAATCAGAATTAAATGAGGTTTGTACTCAAATAAGCAAAGGTCCAATAGTTTCCGTCGATCCTCCAAGGAGTTCATGACATCGACATAAACCTTTTGTAGCGTAGATATTTTATTTACAATATTTCCGAGTGTCTGGTTCTCTAAACAAGCCGGCACATATTCATGTTTAGCTATGATTCTGACGAGAGAGTCTAGTCTTGCTTATAATCAATGGAGAACTCCGTTTTTAATTTGCTTGAACAATGCATTTTATAACCTCGTTTGGTTTAAGGTGTGAATCTATGCATTTGTATGCATTACCAAATCAATTAATCGAAAGATATTATAATTGAATCCAAGCGTTGTCAATACTTTGCTTGCAGTATACCTTACAATTAATTATAGATATTGTAATACTGTGCCGGTATTTACAGGTGAAAAACAGTCTATACAACAAACGATCAGTACTGCATCATTACACAAGTACAAATCTGTGCGTGCACTACGTAATACGATATATACAAAACATGCTCATACTAGAAACGCGTATATGCACGTACCATATGAAATACAATGAATACAAAACAATTAGCAATATTGCCAAATACAATGTACGTGTGTTTTATTTGGTTAATCAGGGTACTCTGGATACCTAACTCATGAGAAGAGGTTAAGCTCAATCAGAATAAGTTTAGAAGTGGTAAATCCTTTTTCAGAGATTTCGGAATCGACTTTGATTATTTTTATACTTCGAGGAAAACAGTACCATATAGCCTATTGGTATCTAGCCTGCTTATGATGAAACTAGGTCGACACTCGTCTAAGAAACGAATTGCCAAAAATAATTTTATATCGGATTAGTTTAGTTGCCATATTTATTAAACTATTCTGTTTTAAATTAACCGATAATAACGAGTCATTGTCTATATTGAATTTCTATTCATTCGTTTTTCACAACTGGTTTTATCTTTAGTCTGCTATTATAATATTGCCTTCAAGACGTGATGTCTGCGCTTGCTATCGTATTGCCTTCAATGCATTTTTTCTCTGCGTGTTATTATAGTGCCTTCAATACTTCATTTCCCAACTTGCTATCATACGGCCTTCAATAAGTAATTTCGTCGCTTGTTATCATAAATGGCTTCAAGATCGCATTTCTGTGCTTGCTATCATATTGCCTTTAAGGTGCATTTCTCCACTTGCTGCATATGGCCTTCAATGTATCATTCCCCTACTTTCATTCAAGACGTCATTTTCCTGCTTGCCTTCAATGCACCAGTTCCCTACTTGCAATCGTATTACCTTCAATAAGTAAGTTCGTCGCTTGCTATCATCTTGCCTTCAAGACTTCATTTTCCAGCTTGCTATCATATTTCCTTCAAGAACGCATTTCTCCGCTTGCTATCATATTGCCTTCAAGACTTCATTTGCCAGCTTGCTATCATATTGCCTTCAAGATGTCATTTAACCGCTTGTTATCATATTGCCTTCAATACTTCATTTCCCAGCTTGCTATCATATTGCCTTCAAGACACCGCATTTCTCCGCCTGCTATCATATTACCTTTAAAGCAGCATTGCTCAGTCTTCTATCATATTGCCTTCAATAAGTAATTTCATGGCTTGCTATCATATTGCTTTCAATACTTCATTTCCCAGCTTGTTATCATATTGCATTCAATACGTAATTTAACCGCTTATTATCAGATAGCCTTCAAGATCACATTTCTCCGCTGGCTATCATATTGCCTTCAAAGCATCATTTCACTGCTTGATAACATGTTGCCGTTAAGGTGGCATTTCTCCGCTTGCTATTATATTGCCTTCAAGACGGCATTTCTGCACTTGCTATCATATTGCCTGTAAGGCGGCATTTCCCTGATTGCTATCATATTCTTTCAAGATGGCAATTCTCCGTTTACTATCATTGCTATCTAGTTGTATTGTGTTTACACGTTTTGTCGTAGAAAGATAGATTAGTATTGACAAGATATAAAGTAAAACGCTCCTGTGGAAAAATAAAGATCTTCATTAGAGATATTTTAGTTATGTTTGATATATCTGTTGATATCAACTACATCCGAGGAGTGTTCACATATTTACAGACAAAGTGTCAATTAGGCTCTACACGTTGAAAGGATCCTTTCAGTTTCCCGTGATGGCTTATTTTCGCATTGATGGACGATAACCTTCTCTAAGTACGTACTGACTTTGATATATTTATTTGAACACGATTGCTGAATCAGTGCTTGTTATTAAAAAAGATGCAAGTACTATATTTGAACAGTGCAATCAGCTATCATTAATCTTAGCAAAAGAAATAACAACTGACACGTGTTTGTAAGTACAAAATATATATGGTAAACCACTAGATGCTGTTCATTAGTTGAAAGCAGTATCCAACGCTATTATTATTACAGATTCAAGCCATGAAATAGTGATAATTTATGTCACCTCTTTGATACATTCCGACTAAGCGTGTCAGGATAGAGACTTTTCATATCCATTTAAATCCATCTGGATAAACGATAGAACATTTCTGATTTAGATGTATTAATGCGTTAAATAATGTAAATCTCTGTGGATATTTACAATTGATGGGCCCAATACTAGGTATAAAACAATTAAAAAGACATTGGATACAAGCCAATTTGCAAATGGCATCACATTTGCTTGAGACATGTTTAAGTAGTAACCAATCATCTGTGGTAAACAGAAGAACAAATATAGATATAAAAATCGAACAGGAAAAGCAGCATTCAAGGACGACAGTCAACCACAAACACACACGCGTTTCAAAATGATAGGGTCATAACCTCTTTTGATAAACCTTTTAACAAGTTTAACAAAGATAGTATGAAAGTGATCATGACCAAGGATCTTACGAAGTTTGTAATCACGTCACCATAGAAGTCAGGTTGTGATAGTTCTTGTCGCAGAAGAGTTCTTAAATTACTATTATAATTTTAAAAGATCAGGGTTACGATAAGAAAAGATTGCAAAGGTTTTACGAAGTTTATGGTAACGGTAACCCTGATGGAGTAGCTTTTTAGTTATACAAAGATTACGAATATTAAAGACCTCAACTCGAGTACAAGCTCTAGAAAAAACGAATACGTTAAGTCACATATACCCCATAAGAAGTCAAAATTAAAATCATTTCTCTTGTCATATATTTTGATAATAATTTCACCATTTTCAATGGAGAGATGTAAATCAAGAAAAGAAGCGTTAGTATCAGAAATATTAGTTTTGTTATGTTGAAGTTTTATTAACCATAGTAGAAAAGAAAGGGTTGTCAATGTTTAATATGTCATCCAGATACCGAGAAACACATATTATACAAAGGGTGCACAGTTCGTACCCATAGGGATACCAATAATTTGTCTATAAACAGTCGTTCCATACCTGACGAAAATATTATCTAATAGGAAGATGAGTGCTTCACACACTTCTTGGCAAGTCCACATAGTGTTATTGTCTAGATTGCCGTTAGTAAAAAACGCTTTAATATGATTACAGGCCAAATATGAAGTATTTTCCTAGGCGATTTTTTTTGGAATAAGAGCAATAAGCTTGATGTGGTAATGCTTTTGAATAAGAGCAATAAGCTTGTCTTTGATAAGGTGATGTTGTAATTAAAACCAAAACAACAACATTAGTATGCATTGCTAATGAGAACGATTAGCCTATTTCGTATGCTAAATAAAACAATTATCATTTGAAGACGTCGTTACGCGGAAAAAAATGTAAACATTAAATATGTAATATTTCCGATTAACAAAACGAGTATAGGAAGAAAGCAAACTGTAGCAATAATGAGCATTTGTCGTAAAGGAATATCTTAAAGAAGTTCTATTTACTGGACGTTTTTAAAAATGTTTCATAATGACATAAACTTTGGATATTTGCCTCTCTTGAAAATAATGACATCGTTAAAGCCAAGATATACAGCGGTGCCATCGTGAGTAAGATTTAATACTTCAGATGTAAATTCCAAATGAATACAGGGAGATTTGTTTCAATCATTTGTTTTAATTCGATTGTAAATGGCCTGGATAAAGCGAAATGCGTTGATACTTTAGAGTAGTAATGTAAATATGTGTTTTTATATATAGGATGTATATAACAGTTGTTGATCAGGAAATGTAGAGTTCAAGGACCACAGTCAAATAACAGTACGCATAGAAACAAACAACAATAACACAGATCGATGAGAGGCAAGATATGACATCACAAACATTAAAGGGTTAAAAACAGCAAACTTAAAGTTGGGTTTAGATCTATCATTACTGACCAGTTTAAACACATTAGTTACACTGTTAGTCCTGATATTTCTGTTTATATCCCAAAATATTATATTATAAACAATGCAACAAAGAAGCTTATATACTTATGCAACAGACACATTTTTTACAAACAAAGTTGAAGAAGGCGGAATTGCAGAAGGAAAAAATGCAAATATAGGGACAGGAACTCACACTACCATTAATGCCCAGCTCAGCATGTCAAATAGGTTGTGCACTTTTAAGGATGAAAATTAAGCAGTGTTGCCACTGTTTTTACCAAGATGTGCAGAAACAATTCTGGGACTGTTCCCCGACTGCTTCTTATGCGGTTTATGTTACTCAACTTATTCGTTTTTCTAGAGCTTGAAGTCCTGTTGAGGATTTCAATATTCGCAATATTGTTTTGTAAAACTAAGAAGCTACACCAGCAGTGATACCGTTAATATAAACTTTGATTTCTTTTCTTCAAAATTTTATTATCGTAACCCTGATACGTTTAAAATAAAAACTGAATTTAAGAACACATCTGCAGCAAGGACTATCACAACCTGACTTCTATGATGATGTGATTTACACAATTCGTAATATCCTGGGTCATAATAACTCTCTTACAATACTTATAAAACTTGTTAAAACGTTTATCAAAATAGTTTATGACTATATCATTTTGCAACGCACTGCATGTTTAGAGATTTACCCATTTACAGTTCGCCACTATGCTTTCCTCTTCGATTATGCGATGACCGCACATATTTTGGCAACTATGATGACGTCTAACTAAATCCTCAAAGGACAGTGCCGTTTGATGGTTTTCTTAAATCTTGTCTTGTCGCACATATGTACACTTAACGGGTTGTTTCCTTGTTGCTCTGGCTTCTGTCAAGTAATTGAGTATTTGTTTGGTGGTTTTCTAGGCCTTAGTTTTTATATTGATATATGCATGATCATTTATGTGATATACTTGTATATAAATACTGCCTTGTTTGTAAGAGAATATAAACTGGCGGGAATATATTTATCTTATTTACACTGTCCCGTTTTATTGGGTTGAAATATGGTAAGAGTGAGGTTTGGTGCACATTAGCACCTGGTTTAGACGACGGGGGCCTTTCTTGCCACTGAACGTTCCCAGGCGGTAGCCCTATTGTCAACCATTTTATGTTTGTGATCTCAGATCTTGCCTTTTAATCATCTTTGTAATTATTGTTTGTTTCTGTGAGTGTTTTTGGTTGACTGTGGTCCTTGAATGCCACACTTCCTGTTCGACTTTGTATATCTAGTATGAAGATAGGATGAGGCTACTGTAGCAACGCAAACTGTGGGATAAACAGTAATTGAAGAGTTTGTCAAATTATCACTTTATAATTGTATTTTTATGTTCCTCTAAATATTTGTACATGCTTTTTAAATGATAACAAATGCATTTTTCACTTGTTCAATGCTCAAGTCAAGTCCAAATATCACTTTAACGTGTACCAAACATAATCTTACACATCAGTATTAAAATATCCACTTATATAATGAAAATTCTTCACTGAAAAACCGGATATCATTTTAACAAATAGTAACAATATTGGAATCACTAAACATAAACTTATTCAATAATATTCAAATGGATATCCAAATGCATGAGGTATTCCTCTGCCTTAAAAAAAAAGAGGAATTCAAATTCACTCTTTAACGTTGAAGACTTTGGTCTATGAAGACTATGAACATGTAGCCCCTGGAAAACAACTTATGGCGTGCAAAGCTTTATTGTTTATGCAGAATATTAATTCATGATGAGTTTGACAAGAGTCTACAACTAAAAATTACATAATTAACTCAGATTTACTGTGAACTTATCTTGATTGCACTGTTTTGTTAAACTAATTAACTGTCAGCTATCATAACATAAAGAAATATAAAAAGATCGGACAGTGAAAGTAGCATTCATGGAGGACAGTCAACCACAAAAAACAGAAACAAACACGCAAACAGACAAACAAGAAGGCAAAAGTAATAATAAATGCAAACGACATCACAAACACAAAAGGGTTGACAAAAGGGCTACCGCCTTGGAACGGTCAGTGGCAAAGTAGGCCACTGGGGGTTTAAACCGGTTCTAGGGAGCACCAAATATCACACTTACCCTACTGTTATCCCATTGAAACAGAACAGTGTAAATAAAGAAATCCCCGCCATGATCTAATCTCTAACCAACAAGGCAGCATCAATAGGCAATATGAGTAAAACACAAATATACTCGTGTAAATATAATACAAAAAACAATAGCCTAGAAAGCCACAATGAAGGTACTCAATGACTTGGCAGAAGCCAGAGCAACAAGAGAATAAACACCAGAACAGAAAGCCAGCTGTTAAATGTAAGCCTAAGCAATAACAAACGAAATCATAAGATAAAAAGTTAAGTAGAATTTTACCAAAAAAATTACTACAATCAGTTTTTTGTTGAATAAATTAAAGGGAATGTAGCGCCACAGCCAAATGACGTCTGTTATTGAGAGTTCTGTAAAACTTGACAAAAGGTGAAAGAATAATACAAATCGGAGGATAAACAAAAAAGATATGACCATTTAAGGTTGTTCTAAAACGGGTAAGGGGCCGCCATTTTTAGAATTATGACGTCATAGTTCCAAATTACCATATATGATATGTTGGTAAATATCAATTAAAGAAAAGAAAATCACTGCAAATGAATGCAAAATCCTTTACTGGTCATATAAAGCATTATTGTCATTAAGTATACATAATTTTCATATACATGATATAGTTGCTGTCATTTTTTCTCTACAAATCAGTAAATTTTCATATTTATAAATATTCCTTATATGGTCATTTAGAACTGTGATGTCATAGCTCTCAAAATGGCGGCTTTCATATCCATTTCAATAGAAGCTTAAAATGATCATATCTTCTGTCTTTGTCATCCGATTTAGATTTTATTTTATGCTTAGCAGTGTAATAGTTGATTTTTAGCAATGAAATAAAAGTGGTATTTCATACGTGTGATATATATAGAGTTTTATTTTTTCACTGCCGGAACTACTTTTTTTTTTAAAAACTTTTTCCCCCCGAAAGTAGCTATACAAACTTAACTAAGAAAATGAGTCGTAGATTATTGAAATCGGTTAAGTAGTTTAGAGTTATTGAGAATTAAAAACAGGAATTTTATCATACTAAGTCAATGACGTCGTTTTTTTATTTATTTTGCAACATATTGCAGTACGCTTTGATTATAAAGCATAAAATAAAAAATAAAAAATGGTTTTGTCTCGAAGTGATCAAACTTCAATATTTTCTCTCATGCTTCGCATTCGTGAAAATATAAAGTTTTCACACTTTTCGATGAAATAAAATCTGTTATTCACCCCAAAACAACAAACATCCTCTATACAGTTTGTTGGATGACCAAAAAGAAAACGAGTTGAATACAGTGTTTTTTCGTATTTTAAGAGACATATTGAGAAAGATATTTAAGAATTTTCCACGAGATCAATACTTTGAAACGAACTCTCACATCTAAGATTATTTTCATCATATGAGATCATGTGTTTTCAATAAAAAGGTAGTAACTTGAGATATTGCAATTTCGAAAATGCAGTCTTGCGTCTCGAATAGAACAACATATATACTTTTAATATCAGGTATGTTGTTGAACATTGCACGACGCGAGCACTATATGCATCTATGTGTAGTACACTAAATACTAACGCAATGAAAATCAATAGCATGTAAATAATAGTTACTTGGAGCCAATTGTTTTGTATAAGGACAACATAAGTAGTCAGCATCTAAAACAATAACAGGTTTATTGAGCGGTCATTCGGTTTTATAAACATGGAATGCGACCACGATTTTCAATTAATCAAGCTCTGCCTCATCCTGCATAGACAAGAATTTAGCTTTAACACCATTAAACAATAAACTTAAGTGAACTTTTAGTTATTGTATGTATCCTCTCTGTTTAACTTAACACGTGGTTCTTTTTGTTTGCAGACAATATAAATATGAACCTTCGAGGAATGCGATGTTATGTATCCTTCTGTTTGTTTTGTGGATTTTATGTCATTTTTATATTGTTATTGTCTTGACATAATGAAATAAATTCCAACAATATGTAAAATAAGATAAACATTGATATGTTTTATGTATTAGTTATTGTTTTCTTAAGATTAAGCGTTGTCGATATATTATTGTTATACAATTTTAAATAGACTTGCCCCAAACTTTTATTTTCAAAATTAATATTGTTACGACTTTGACAATGTGTTTGAAATATGGAGAACATATGTTCTACCAAATACAAGTATTGTATGATGTTAAGATATATTGATATATACAGCTGAAAGATACTTGATATTTCTTTGTTTGTTTACAGGTGTTTTAAGCACAGTTACACTTAGAAAGATGTTGGTGTAAATATGGCTTGTTAATCTCATATGAGATATTTATTTTATTTAACAATACAATTTCGAAATAATCAAAGGACGATTACTGTTCGGCCTATTCTGGGGGCAGGCCCCTTTACAGACTCATTAATTGTCTTGCAGATTGATCGACTGGTACTGTGCTTTACATCAAGACAAACCAATCAAGTACACAATTGTCTTCTTTTGTTCTTCTTATCCCCGCTTTTCAATATGCTGATTGTATCAATTTGAAATATTGCGTTTTCCTAAAACTAGCAAGGTCCCGCTGGTTTTAAAACATATTTCAAAAAATCATTTAACTTTCATAATTATTATTATAGTTTCTCCTAAAATAATATAAAATACCTCAGTCCATTCATATTGAACAGTGGTTTTGCTATTGCATTACATTGTTGAGTAATTTAGAGGTATAGTCTTTTAATTGCATTCGTTATTTTGAAACTGCAAAACATATACATGATAGACTTCCGGGCTTTTTTAAAAAGTTTATTTTTTTTCTCATGCAACCAAAGTTATCCATTGACTATGTTTGTATAGCAAAATATTAATAGAGGTGTGTGTGGGTGGTGGTGGTGGTGGTGGTGGTGGTAGGTTGTGCGGGGTAAGAATGCTTGGTGGAGTGTATTTCTTTTGTTCAGAACAATAAACTACTGTTCTTCACTCTATTGTAGGCGCCATCCTAAGGTAATACTTGTATAATTGCTAGTAAATATGGTCTCCTCACTCTGGTCAATTCTGACAGATATTGGCACGCACAGTTATATTGGCATGTCAGTGATCTCTTTTCGTTTCAAGCCATAAGTGTATATTGCCGAGCTCTCGTTTTATTAATCAGCGAAACTGATTTATTTGTTTTCTTACGCACAGCTAGCCAGTCAATGGTTGGTTAATTGGTATATATATATTACAGTTTATCATTATAATATATAAATCATTGACGTTTATGGTGATTGTCTTCAATTGTTCGCAATATAATCAGATCTAGACTTCCGTGTTTGTATGAATATTATTTTTTCATTGTGTTATTATACTGGCAGTTATTTGCTAATGCGTGTTACAACGTCACGCTACTTTCTCCTGGTGGAAGCTAAAATAAAAAACGAAGGTACGAAGCATTTAAGACATTGTTACTTATCATATCAATATTATATAGGGGATCTTATATGAGTACCTGTTTAATATTGAATTATTTTTAAGAGTTAGATAACATTATAAGATACATTTGTACGAGGCTTTGCCGAACATCATAACTATTTTATCTAAGAAGTTCAATAAATTCTCTATCAAAAATTGGCACGATTGTGACATTCTATTTATCACACAACGCGGCCGTTCGTTTATTCATATCACGACCGCTTCTTTTTTGTAGCAGTACTTTATCGTGCTGCCACACTGAAATACCACGCGTAGACACATTATTCTGACACCGGGCCGAACAGTCCTAACACTACTCGTTAGGAGCTACTAGTGCCATTTGTATGTAGTCATTGATCTGACCCGGTCCGAGATTAAACCCACGTCCCCACGTATGCAAGACGAACGCACAGCAACTACAATAAGACATAGGGTCCTATAGAAACCACAGCGTCCGAACGTAATGGCATCGTAGGTCCGCACTGTACTGCAAACAAGGACTTGACAATACAATGAAAGAGACAAAAAACAACAGAAAGGGTGGTGAAGACAGGGTTACCGACTTGGAATGGTCAGTAGGCAATAAGGCCTACTGGTTAGCTTGAATCGAGCTTATATGCGCACAATCCTCACTATTATCCTGTCTTCAGTGCCCAAATAGACAAAAAGTGTAAACAAAACGCCACCGCAGCGGTTGGTCGGAAAGGTCCTCTAACGTGCATGCATATTTATGTAGCTGCCTGTATATATTTTGATATCGTTATTGTATGACGACATCGTATGCTGTTTCGATATGTTCACCGCTTCGAGCATTCGGAAGTGCCCCGTCCATTTTCGTAATTTCGTAATTGTAACAGTTATATGGACATCGACGAAAATATGTCTGACTACACACCGAGCTGAACGGAAAAGAAAGAGTGATGATTCAGCCTAAGTTTTCGAATTTATTACACTCAATCTAGTGTATTATAACATGTGTATGTATGGCTTTATTACACTCCCATACCGCTAACTATGTGAAAATTGTTTTTTACTTAAATACTATCATAGTGATTTACATTTTACAAACAAAACATGATTCACTTCAATCATAAATTGAGAAACATAGTTTATCCCTGCTTGATGAATACAATAAAAAATAATCTAACTATAAATATGATTTACCTCAGCCAGAAATATGACATTTCCTTCCTAGAATCAATTTCTCCGTAGAATTTAAATGCTAAACAAGAACTGAGAACTCATTACCGATGCTTTAAGAAACGGGCATAAACGACGCCAGACAATGTGAGTAAATCTGAGTAAATGACGTGACATAAGAAATGATGTAACTTAGATGAATTGATATATGTGAGTATGTTTTGCTGCGATGAAAGTGATCGTCCTATGCTAATGTAGTTAATGAATGTAAATAAACTGGTAATAATCATAAGATAGAGGCCTTAATTGGCATTTGTTTAATGATTAAAAAAATAATTTCAGTAATGATCATGTTTCCTTTACAACACCATGCATTTTTGTAAAGTACAGGTTCGTAATCCCTCAGAGATAGCAGGTCAATTATAAAATAATGTATATATATACAACATAATATTATACAACATGTTCTCGGTTTAGGCTTAAAAATTCGTAGATTGAGAACAAAATAACAAATAAAATAACAATACACGCCTATTAAAATGTATACGATATTGCCAAATGTACTACATAATATCGTTACGATCTAGATTGTCAAAACACAAATAATACGTAGATAGATGAGTTTTGATGAGTACAGTGTTTGATATGTATTATTATATATAGCGAAAAAGTGTTTCCAATTGGGGATGTTTCTAGTTTACTGCTATACTATATGTAAATGAGATAACAGTTGTTTAAGAGGAATAAGACAAATTCTAACATTTCCAGTCATGCGAGATAAAATGCTCCTACAGGTTAGAAAACAAAATCTTACATTCCCTTGTTTTCCGCCCTGTATGTTTGTCAATTAGGGCGTTGAAGACAGGATAATAGCGAGGTTGTGTAAACATAAAATCATCGATTTAAGCTAACCTGTAGGTCTTACTGCCTACTGACCGTTCCAAGTCGGCAACCTTGTTTTCACCACTCTTTATGTAACATTTTATCTTTTTCATTTACAGTTTAAATATGATCATAATTCAATGTTTGGTACATTGCGGACCTACGTTGCCATTGTGTTTGATTGCTGTGGTTTCTATAGAACCATTTGTCCCATTTTTGCTTTAAAATGAATTTGACCATTCTAATGTTGTACGCATTTTACAAACTATTTTATGTTTGTGATGTCACGTATCTCGTCTCTTATTTGTCGTGCAATTGTTGTTTGTATCAATACGTCTGTTTGGTATATTGTGATCCTTGTATGCTTCATTTTCTGTTCGACCTTTATATTTACGTTTGCAATGACTATTTCTCCCATTTCTGGTAATGTGAGATAAGTGTTTTCCTCATGTGAGATAACTCTTTATTACATTTCTATGGATGAAAGATCGGGATTTCTCAGTGAAAGATTATTCGCAAATATTAATAACTAACGCGCGCACTTCTTTTATTTTTGCGTCTGCGCAAGCGCGAGTTTTGACATTTGACGGCACTACTTTTTTATGTAAACAAAATCAGCGTCTTTCGCTAAGGTAACCATGTTTGATTTATTGAGTACTGTCGACTGGGACGCGATAAACGAACTGCTTAAGAGTCCAGAGTATCAGGAATTTCCAACAACAAATGTGACTAAAATGACCACAAAACCAAATGGTATAAATATATAATATATATTTCATCAATTGATTGATTTATAAAAAAAAGATTTAGTCAGTTCAATGGTTAACAATCCTGTATGTCAGAAGTTCTGAGGTTCTCTTTCCCGAAACATCTTGCAACTTATATGCCGTATCTTGATTTCAGTGACCTAGAAAATAATAATGTTGTTTTAAAGAAGATATCAGACACTTTGAAGGTGTTTGGGGGTGGGGTGGTGGCAGGGGTTGGGTGGGTGGGTGGGGGTGGGGGGGGGAGAGAGGAGTCTGGGGGAAGGTCTGGGTGTTTTCAGTACAGTTGACTATGTAATAAAAATACCAGTAAATGCATGTACTGTCTTCACTTATTTATTACCAGTGTCTACAGTCTTCCATTATAAGTAAGCTGAAGAAATTCTTCATGCGATGAAAGGATTTGTTCAGCAGCCTTCAGTGAAGGTTGTTCCCTCAATTTATTTCAAATGAACGAATGAACGCAATTTCGATTAAAACTGATAAAAATAAAACAACGTTTTAATCACCAACCTACATTTCTCTATAATTTTGAACTAAAAAAAATGTCATCCCCAGCCACACATTTTACTATAATTTTGATGACATTCTAATAACTATTTAATATCAATCTAATAAATCCATTATTTATTTGTAAAAGTCAGACCAACGGGATGGATTATAGTGAAATTCTTCACGAGATGGTAGATGTGATGTTCTTTTCACGAACGAGCGTATGTGAGTGAGTGAAAAGAACAACACGTCTACCATCAAGTGAAGGATTTCCCTATAATGGAACATTTCTCTATAATTTTGAACTGAAAAAAAAAGTCATCCCCGGCCCCACATTTTACTACAATTTTGATGACATTCTAATAACTATGTCATATCAATCTAATAAATCGATTATTTATTTGTAAAAGTCAGACTAACGGGATGGATTATTGTGAAATCCTTCACGAGATGGTAGACGTAATGTTCTTTTCACGAACGAGCGTATGCGAGTGAGTGAAAAGAACAACACTTCTACCATAAAGTGAAGGATTTCCCTACAATGGAACATTTCTCTATAATTTTAAACTGAAAAAAAAATGTCATCCCCATGATGGGAGACGTGATGTTCTTTTCACTGTTCTTTTCACGAACGAGCGTATGCGAGTGAGTGAAAAGAACATCACGTCTACTATCTCGTCAAGAAACTTTACCGTTCTAAGGCGGTAACGCTTTTTTTCAGCACGGTATGGTTGTGGTGTAGCTTAGCTTGCTTATAATCATGTCTGTGTAATAGTTTATAGCCTGCGTGTTTTGGTGAACTGCGTTCTATGAATGCTTCATTTCTGGTTCAGCTTTTGTATCTAATTTCCATGATATTAATAAGCAATGATTTATCACGAAGCTCGCTCTGCAATTGGAATACTAGTAATCTAAACTCAAACACAGAGCAATAAACTAGTAATGAAACATCACGTTTAATTCAGGAATAATAACACTGTTTATACATTTTCGGCAACATTCTTATCTCATAACTCTTATAAGTGCTGTTCAATATAGTTTTACTACTTTTCCAGATTACAAAATTATATGGACACGCTTGTAAATTTGTTTTCGAACCACTTCTGTTTTCCCGATATATCGACCCTATTTTCTTAATTCCTATGTGTCTCATATTTCGTAACATTAGCCTAGTCGCAAACAGCATATGTATTTGTAATGTAGTAGTGACGTATATGTTATACGAGCAACGGTGAATATGCAAACGAATGCTTTCCCCCGTGTCAGATATCATCCCACTTACAATAATTTTGAATAAATATGTCTTGCATAAAAGTGCCTGATTCATAGGTTTGCTACGACTATAATTTTGCTTGATGCACATTTCCAGCTAGTATATCGACACCAACGACAGTAGCCAGCGACTTCATAGCTTTTCAAGTTCCAAAGAACAGGTTTTACTCTCCCAATATGTATTCGTTTGTACTCATCCTAGATAGAATTGAACAAACTGAAGCACAATTTCAAGAGATTTAACACCATACAAACACATTCTCAATAATTACATCACCATTATACGAGTAACCATTTTTAATGACGTTTTAAGCTGATTTTGGAATGGTAACCTAACTGTAAATCACACAAACAGTACTGCATGTTGTATCGCTTTAACAATAACGTCATGGTGGTTAACGGATGGTGATGTAATGCGTCCAGAGACGAATATTTTATATTGATAAGAAATGTAATATCATTTTATTCTCTATAACCAATCAGCATTGGGTGCTTTGTTTTATCAATCCAAAGTATCCAAGTCTGCCAACCCCAAAGGCCGTAAACCCGTACTTCCGCCTTAGTGACATCAAAATCAAATAAGGTCATTCAATGGAACTGCCGAAGTTTAAATAAAAACATTCTTGAAGACTAGTGATAATATATTTTTTTAAAACTATTCTTTGTATAACTATATTTGTGATACAGGTGATAAAGCTTGTAAATCGAAACAATCCTCACAGAACTGTTGCGTTGAAAACTGGATTGCAAGCTGTTGCGGTAAGTTTTACGATGCACAGAGTTATAAAAATATGCTTCTTATATTTACCATCCGGTTCTTCACTAGACCTTAAAGATCTCAATCACCTAGTTGCACAATTACAACCAACTTTTACACTCTTGGTTAATTTAATGCACACAACTACGTTTGGGGTTGTAAGGTAATAAACGATAAAGGCAAGAAAGTGGAGGATTTCTTAGCCAAAAATAACTTGTGTCTTTTTAATGATAACAAATCACATACTTATTTACATCCAGCTAAAGGCTCTCATTCTTCCATTGATTTAAAAATATGCGATCCAACGCTCTTGATGGATTTCTCGTGGAGTGTTGGTGACGATCTATGTGGAAGTTACCATTTCCCCTTATTTCTTGAAATTATCGGCCCTCCACTTCTCGAAAAAGCGCAACGATGGAAACTTCGCAAAGCTGATTTGGATACGTTTCAGTCTCTTTGTGAGGAACAATTAAAGCCTTCAGTTTTCGAGGATGTCGAAGACGAAACTGCTCTTTTTACCAAAACCGTTTTCGAGGATGTCGAAGACGCAACTGCTCGTTTTACACACCCCTTCATGATATAGCTGATCAAACTATTCCAAAAACCTCGGCAAATCCAAAATGCCCACATAAACCATGGTACGATGATGACTGCAAAAAGGCAGTCAGCGATCGTAAAGCTGCATTGAATTATTTTAACTTGCGGCCAACTCAAAATAATTTAGATACTTTTAGAGTTTTTCGTGCAAAAACCCGTCGTACTATTAAGGATAGCAAGAGGAAATCCTGGAGATCTTATGTCTCTAGTCTGAACTCTCGCTCATCTCTGAAGAAAACATGGGACATGGTCCGGAAAATAAACGGTAAAGGTAATTCTAGTTGTGTAAATCATCTTAAAACTGATAATGAAGAACTTACATCTGTCAAAGATATTACAAACAATTTGGCAGAAACTTTTCTAGACATTCTTCTTCTGAAAATTGTCAACCAAATTTTCTAAAAAATAATAAACTAAAAGAACAGTAGAAGCTGAATTTCAAGTCGAAAAAATTGGAGAAATACAATAAACTGTTCACTCTCAAAGAACTTCGAGATTCCCTTGAAAAGGCTCATGATACATTAGCTAGTCCTGGTGATATCCATTATCAATTATTAAAACATTTACCTGAACCCTGTCTCTCTACACTTCTTGACATATTTAAAAATTTAATAAGGTTTGGGTGACCGGAAACTTCCCCGATTCTTGGCGGGAAGCAATCGTTATTCCAGTCCCCAAACCTGGAAAGGATCATACGGACCCAATAAATTATCACCCTATTGCTTTAACGAGTTGTATATGTAAAACCATGGAACGACTGATTAATGAGAGATTAGTTTGGTACATGGAATCCAACAAGCTGATAACAAAGTATCAAAGTAGATGTCGGCGCCAACGAGGCACCACGGACGATCTCATTCGATTTGAATCATTTATTAGGGAAGCTTTCGTAAAGAAAGAACATCTAGTCGCTGTATTTTTGACCTGGAGAAAGGTTATGATACTGCATGGAAGTACGGTATCATGAATGATCTTTATGACCTTGGTCTTAGAGGCCGATTACCATTTTTTATAGAGAATTTCTTAGAGGATAGACAGTTTCATGTCCGAATGGGTTCAGCCCTCTCTCACATTCATGAACAGGAGATAGGTGTGCCACAGGGCAGCATACTCTCTGTCACCCTTTTTAATATAAAAATTAACAGTATAGTTAAATGCATCAATCCTGGTGTGGATTGCTCTCTATATGTTGACGACTTTGTTATATGTTATCGTGCAAAAAACATGAACACTATTGAGAGACAACTGCAACAATGTCTGAATAAACTTCAGACCTTGTCGTATAAAAATGGTTTTAAATTTTCTATATCTAACTCTAATTGTATGCACTTTTGTCAACTACGTAAACATCATGAAAACCCTCATCTAACACTGGATGGGTCACCATTACCAGAAGTGGATGAAACAAAATTCCTTGGTCTTATTTTCCACCGTAAATTAACGTTTATACCACACCTTAAATACTTGAAGGCCTTAAAGCTCTTAATTTACTTAAAGTTGTTGGAAACACTAATTGGGGAGAAGATCGTACAGTACTTTTACAACTTTATAGATCTCTTATCAGATCTAAGCTGGACTACGGCTCAAGAGTATATGCATCGACTCGCAAATCATACTTGCAGATGCTCCTATACTTAATCAAGGATTACGACTCGCCTTAGGTGCCTTTCGTACATCACCAGCCGAAAGTCTATATGTTGAAGCTAACGAACCATCACTGTCTCATAGATGGGAAAAATTAGCCCTTCAATATGCCATTAAAATAAAATCTAACCCTTCAAACCCAACTTTTGAATATATTTTTAATCCTAGTTATGAACGTATTTTTGATCGAAAACCGAAGGCCATTCGACCATTTGGTCTTCGTATTAAACATAAATTAAGAGAAAGCGACCTAAATTTGATTGCCAAGTACAAAGTGCCATAAATTCCACCGTGGACTTTGGAAACACCAACAATTATTTTTGATCTTTGTAATAGTAACAAGTCCAGTTCAGACCAAGGCCTACTGTATTTCAAAGCAAATTTAATGAAATTAAATCGAAACACAGTAACTTTCACAGATGGTTCTAAAGATGGATATTAAGTAGCTGCAGCAGCTGTTGTTCACAAACACAGCATAAAGAGCCGCCTGCCTGACAAGGCTTCTATATTTTCAGCTAAACGTAAGGCAATTGAACTTGCCTTAAATTATATTTAGGAATCTGATGATGACCATTTTTCAATTTTTTCTGATTCCCTTTCATCTTTTCAAGCACTGGGTAACATGAAATATGATAACCCAGTTTTGCTTCAAATTTAGAAAAGTACAATTCTCTTATAGTTGATAATGTTATTATTTTCTGCTGATTTCCAAGCCATATAGGAATACGTGGTAATGATAGAGCTGATAGTGCTGCTAAAGCAGAATTAGGTTTACATATATCTAATGCCAAATAACCTTATACTGATTTTAAATGTTGTATTAACAGATATATACGTAATTCTTGGCAAGCCGCTTGGGATTTGTCAGTTAACAATAAACTCCATCCAATTAAGCCGTTACTCAGAGAATGGTGTTCTTCTAGTAGACCCATTCGTCGAGAGGAAGTTGTTATACTCATTCATTTTTATTACAAGGTGAGCAGTTACTAGAATGTATACCCTGCTTTGCACCGTTGACGGCCAAACATGTATTGTTGGAATGTGGAGACTTTGTAATTTGACCCTATGCGTCAAAGGTACTACAATGTTAATACTATGACCGAGTTATTTGATACTATAGACTTTTGTTTTGTTTTAGATTTCCTGCAGGAAGTTAGACTATATAAATCATTATAATATGTTCTTATATATATTTACTTCTTTCTATACCCGTTTTCGGGCATTTGTTGATTTACATAAATAGTTTATATTACTACCATATCATCCCTTATTTGTAAATAAATTTATCTTTATTTAGTGTTTGCCCTACTTTTTCCTCCAATCAGACGGTGAGGAATTTTAAAAAAATGGCGAACTTATTCATGTAAATTTCTAACGATCACCAATTTTAACCATTTAATCATTAAGCATTCGCTTACTAAATGGCACGCGCTTGTTTGGACACAAGGAGGCGGATTTAGTAGAAGCCCGAACGTGTTAAGAGGCGTGGTTTCGTAGAAGCGCGGTGAAAAATTAGGGCAAACAGTTAGAGGCAAAGAAGTGAAATTTTAACAATTAAGAACCCCCGGTCAGTCGCTGCGCTCCTTTCCTTAGGCTTTCTCAATTGTTAAAATTTCACTTCATAGCCTCTAAGCAATACATATTTAAATTAAGTTTTAATTAATGCTTCATTTCTTCATCTTCCATCAGTTTTTGCGCACAATATTACCTATTTATGTGTCGACGTGCCGTAAAACACCATTCATTCATTCGTTAATTTGTTTTATCAAGTTAGATTTGTAATCAATGAAGTTTACATTGTATTGTGTATCCAAATTCATTTAAATGCATATTTAGTAGCGTTTTTGACTACGATATACCTGTTCATGTATGTTGTAATGTTCCATGCAATGGTCAACAACAGTTATTCCTCTTAAATATAGCATCTGGAATACCTGCTCGATACACACTAGTAGTGAAACTCATACGTTCAGATCACTGTTTTAATCTGTGTATGATAGATAGATAGGTGTGTACATGTTTTAACCTGTCCAGACAAGCAGAGGCAAGTCAGAGTCTGCTAATACACCGGGGTTTTCCAATTACCTATAATTATCAGCCGCATTATCGGTTTTTCAAAAATGAAGTTAAAATTCCTTGCTCCGTCAACTATACAGTTTTAAAGCTTGACGTCTCGCAACACAGTTAATTTAACATAGCTCTGCATATGTAGTAGGACCCCTCTGGACCACTGTAGTACTTAATGAATTTTCTTAGAAATATTTTCTTTGTGAAACTCTCCCCGTGCTACGAATCAGTAGTGTTATTTTTACTGGTCCTTTGGGACGAACGAGCCCAATATAGGTGGCTTTGAAGTAGAATACCGCTTAAGCCGGTGCTAGGGGGCGTGAGAGGTGTTGCTTCTTTCATTACTTCTCATGAACAGACTCAATAAAACCATTTAAGACCCTCTTGAATTTGTCCATTTCACTGACATTTTCAAATGTATCACTACCCAGTATTATATTCCCAGATCTAGGCTCAAAAACATTCAGGCATATCCTAACCTGTATGAATCATGAACTTGTCCCATTCTTGTCACCTGCAACAAAAAAAGAGAAAATATTTGCACATTTTAAGAAATAAACAAGAACCGAATAAAAAACATTTAAGCTCCAATAAGTTCCTACCTACCGTGACTGGCAAGGAAAATAACTGTTTAGTGAGACCTTTAGTGCACATACGAGTATAAATATGCACAGACTGCTCCGAGCCAAGATGACTGCGTTATAAAGACAAAGAAGGAAAAAAGTGATCTGAACGTTTGGTGTTCACTACTCACATTACCTAATAAATGACAAGATTGTTCGTTCCTTGTACTTTTAGATTAGCCTTATATGTTAGATTAAAGAAACTAAAAACCGCTTATCACAATTCTGATCAGGTGTTCAGGTCATATAACAATGTAAATGCGCCTATTAAAAGTATATGCATATTCACATGTTCTTAAACTGTCCGTAATTTAATATGGGTAACATGAATTATGAGTTGGTAATTCTTAAATATACGCTCCAGTTTGAGAGTTTGACCAGGCTGGTTAAAGTCGTTTATGCTGTGTCTATACAGTTTGGATTGTCAAATTATATCAATTATATATATTTACCTCGTCTTCAGTAGGTTTAGAAACAGTGTACATATGTCGTAAATTTGGCTGTTGTTGGCGGGATAGCTGTTTGAATGTCTGATCTCTAAAATCCGAATAACGGATAGGCATTTGGTCTAACTAATGGTTACGGTTAAGTGCAAGAGACGGTAGGAACAATCAAAAGAACGGCTTTAATCTGTGTTCTTTTTTTCTTATAATGTGTGAATGTATATCAGACCCAAATAGATGACACAAATGAGATATTTTGATATTTAACATATTTGGATATGTCAGAGTATTTTAGAAATACATTTTAAAATGAAAGTGTTGTGGTCAAATGTAGGACCCATTTTAATTGCAGACGTATTTTGATATGTCGGAGTGCTTTCAGACATGGTTTGACATATCGGTGTGCTTTCCTACATATTATTATATGTTAGAGTGCTCTCAGACATATTTGGATATATAGTTGTTATTTCACTCATATTTGGATATGTCGGAGTGCTTTTAAGTTCACCACTGATAATATAATAATGAGTAGTGATTCATTTAAAACGTGTAAGTGCATGCAGTGGCAACTTAGGGCAGTCTCTGCAAACAATACTATTGCAGCTTGTATAGAGGTAAATTGGCATATGCCATGTATGTAATGTTACATGAATACAATCTTTATTAAACTTGTTAAAACTTTTATCAAAAGAGGTTATGTCCCTATCATTTTACAACGTACTTCATGTTTAGTGGTTGACCCATTTACAGTTCGCCATTATTCTTTTTTCTTTGATGCAATGACTGGACAGATCGTGAACTCTATGGTGATGTTTACCTAAAAACATCAGGACAGGACAAATAAAGAAATTAAAGGAGTTAAAGTAGGAGATACTGAATATGTTATTTCTCAATATGCCGACGATACCTCCCTTATATTAGACGGCACCGAAAAATCCCTTAAACATGCTCTAATGGTTTTAAAATTCTATGGAGATATTTCAGGTCTTACTGTTAATGTTGATAAAACCAGAGTTATATGGTTTAGAAAAAATAAAGGTTATAATGTAAAATTATGCACAGACACAAACATTAATTGGGATCAGGGGGAATTTGTGATCTTAGGAATTACTATGTCAACACATATGAGGAGTGTGGTTGCATTAAATTATGACAGAAAAATAAACGAAATTAAATCATTATTACTGTCCTGGTAAGAATACTCACACCCTTTGGAAAAATCACTGTTATAAAAAGCTTATCTTTACCAAATTTAAATCACCTAATTTTATCATTACCTAATCCACCTGAAGACCATGTCACCCTGTGGCAAAATATGTGTTTTAATTGCCTCTGGAATAATCGCCCAGACAAAATAAAGAGATCTGTTGTAACTCAAGATTATGATTGTGGTAGACTTAGAATCAATATTAAACAGTTCATATATTCTCTGAAATTAACGTGGATTAGAAGACTTTTGATTGGGAATAACAAATGTATGGAAATCCATAAACATATGTACCCATTCACCACCAATATGCTATTTTTCGGTAACGACTATGTAAACAATAACTTGCAAAAAATATGCAGTCCGTTCTGGAAGGATGTTTACACAAGTCTTAACATCCTATTAGATGTTAAAAACCTATTGTCATGGAAAAAGTTCTTAACACAACCGTCATGGTACATTAATAACATTAAGATTGGAAGATCAAGTGTTTTGTATAACAGATGGTATGATAAAGGTATTTTATTTATTAATGATATAATGGATAACAATGGTAATCTTCTCTATTTTACTCTATTTATCGAAAAGTTTGCTGTACATTCACATTTTTTAGAATATGAAGGTATGACTGCAGCAATACGGGGCTACCTTCAGAAACAATTTTTTTCTCATCTTGCTATCAAGTTAAAAAATCCAATTTGCCCCTAATAACAAGCGCACCGAAAGACTGTCGTCCTATTTATGATATACTTATTAAATCAAATGTACATCCAACATCTATAGTCAAATGGGGACAATATGGTATAACTATAGACAGAGATTGGAATAACTTATTCAAAATACCTTTCAAATGTACGAAAGATACTCGATTACAATGGTTTCAGGAAAAAATAAACCACAGAATTACTGCTACAAGCATCCTTTTGACAATAATGAAGATAAAAAACGATAACTACTGTAGTTTTTGCACAGCGTCTTCCAGAAACCATTACACATTTATTTTGGGAATGTAAATATACCAAAACATTTTGGAATATTTTTAAGATTACTTGCAATGATCATCTGATGATAATAATATAATAATCCAACCGGAATGGACTACAAAAGATATAATGCTTGGGTCTAGTGAATATGACAATGTTCTAAATAAACCAATTTAACATGCAAAATACTTCATATATAAATGTAAGTTAGATGGAAGATTACCAATGTTCGGAAGTTTCAAACCACAAATTAAATATATATCAAACTGAAAAAATAAACGCAATTAAAAGTTTTACATTTGATAAATTCGAAAAACCTTGGTTGACTTATAAATCCCTACTTAATAATTAGTTTTGTTTTAAATTTTAAGAGTTACACTGTGCAACACATCTATATTGTTCCATCTATCTTGTTACTTCTTCTTGTTTTTTGTTTTGTCTTTTTTTAACAAAAGGAAAATCCCAAGAAATGTGTAGTATCTGTTAAATATGTTCCCCGCTGTTCCCACTGAATATGGAAGAGTCACACCTCCATAGAAATATCTTATCTTTTCTTTATATATTTAGTGGATAACACCATTTTTGTTTCACAGTCAACCGTGGAAAAACTCAGCAGAGATGGTATGTGGATCTTGTATAAAAACTGATACACTCATAGTTGATTATGTTAGCATTGTATTTATCTACGTTAAACAATTCTTTATACACGATATATATGCTGGGTTTTGAAAAAAAGAACAAATACAGTGCGGACCTACGATGCCATTGCGTTCGGACGCTATGGTTTCTATAGGACCCTATATATCATTTTGCATTTACAACTGTGTCACTTGTGCAGTGTGGCGGTGGTAAAACATCTCCCCATGCATGTGATCAATGTTGTTATTTTCACCCATCCTATAGCGATGGCGACGTTCGACGTTGTTTTAGCGTGGTTTTGCGCTGTACTTTTAACAGTTTACACCTTATAAAAACAGGAGTCGTATATTAAGAACACAAAAAGTCATTCTTTCTCCTCTTAAACTTCACTCTGTGTCTACTGTTTATCTTCACCAGGGAAATTCTAATATTTTTACACGTAAATTATCGATCAATTTATCACGAATTAATCTTCATTCGGCATCTACCGTTCATATTCCTGGCACTAATTCTATATTCAGAAATACTGCTTCTATTAAATTAACACCACTTAAAATTTCTGTACTTAATCGATATAAAGTTAGACCACCAGTTAATATTAATAAGTTAAACAGTAGACGTACGTTCTATCCCTCTATCCTTAAGTGCAACTCGAAAAGGTGTAGTGCATGTAAATACTTGTCGCAAAAGTCCACTATTAAGTGCACTACCAATGGTAGAGAGTTTAGTGTCAGTATACCTTCAGACATTAATTCATCGTCAAGTTATATCGTTTATGTTTTGACCTGAAATCATCCTAAATGTGGTATACAATATGTAGGCCAAACTGGTCGATCCATGAAAGTTCGTTTTCGTGAACATTTATATAAAATGCGTCAGTCGAAACGATTTAAAAACTTTCTTTATACACACTTTAGGGATTCGGGGCATTCCATAGATGATGTTAGCATTCAGCCCGTGGAATATATTGAATTTGATAATACTGCTACCAAAGGTTACAAGATACAAGATAGATATATTGCTGAACTCAAATGGATAAAGCATTTACAAACTCCTTAACCACTGGGGTTAAACGATAACATTTATCAAGAAGGAAACATTTCCAATACCCCAGATATAGATCCTTTTAGCATATTGTCTATTCGTAAACGTAAACGACGGTCACATGGTCTCCGGAAGAACCATAATCTTAAACGTAAATTTAAGAAAGTCTTTACTGTTGCAGACCTTTATTCTATTTATAAAAAATTGGGTAGACACGCCCTCCTTAGCGAAGTAGTCAGTCTGTCTTTTTCTTGCTTACAGAAACTTGACGGAGAAGCGAATGCCATTTATGTCCGTACTAATCCATTATATGAGGTTGCATCTATTATTCAAAGTTACACGCAACATATTTTGCGTCCACATACAAATGCTCCATCTGACCATCAAAGGCATTTTTTGAAGATAACTTATGTTGATAAAGGCATCGATTTTATTAATTTAGCCGGTATTGTTAATGATATGCGGGTGACTGACAAAATTCCAAAGTATTTCAAGAATATTGAGACTCCTGTTATATGTTACAGGTATAAGAAATCTACAAGAAATCTTATTTTCAATTATAATAGGATCGTTTCTGATCTTGAGATCGAGACATCTATTCCTACTGATTGAGATTGTCAAAATTCTAAATTTTGTTACGAACCTGCCGGTCACATTCTTACTGGAAATCTTGATGTAATTGAGGATAAGAGGATTCGGCATTTAATTGCCAAAGGTCCTAAGTATCGCCTTCCATCTGATATTGATTTTAATGCCTGTCGCAATGAAATTGCGGGTTCTTTAACGAATTTCTGTACAGAGTGGTGTAAGCGAGAAAAAGCAGATAAACATGCTCTTACTGCTTGGATGAAAACTATTTCAGAAATTGTTGAATTACGTATTTTATTTTACGAATCAAATCCATCCCTGCTTCGACGGCCTTCCACTCACAATTTACGACACCTTAAGAAGGGTATTTAGAATTTACATACTAAATTTGCTCTAGTTCCAGCAGACAAAGCTTCCAACAATATAATTATTGTCTGATGACTACATTATATCAATACTTTGAATGCTGAGCTAGCGAGCACATCTGCTTATCTAACTACACCTATGCTGGAGACGGACATTGTTTCTCAGCATGTGACTTTTATGGAGACTATAAAGGTTTCTGTAATTAGTAAGCAGACGAAGCTCCCCACAATGTACTGGATACCCAAACTTCACAAACTTCCTTACAAAGCACGTTTTATCGCTAATTCTAGTTCATGTACCACGACCAATATATCAAAACTATTGACTTCAAGACTTTCCGCGATTAAAGAACATATTGTAAAATATTGCGGAAAGGCCTTCGAGAACTCTGGAATCAATCTGTTTTGGTCTATCAAAAACTCTGGAGAAGTTTTTGACAAACTACGGTGTAAGCATTTTCATGCGTCTTCTCTAAGCACCTTCGACTTTTCTAGACTGTATACTACACTATCACATAATCTTATCAGCGTATTCAGAAGACATTTGCTAGAGAAGGTACAACTTTTCTAGCTTGTAATAATGTCAGCGCTTTCTTTACTAACGCCCCCATTGATAAGTATAATATGTGGACTTGTACTGATGTTTGTAGAGCCATGTCTTTTCTTCTGGATAACATCTTTATAAGATACGGTAAAACTATTTACCGCCAGGTTGTTGGTATTCCTATGGGTACTAACTGCGCGCCACTTTTTGCAGATTTGTTTTTGTACTGCTATGAAAAAGGTTTTATGTTGCCTTTAATAATACTTCTCGGTATCTTGATGACATACTCCATATTGATAATCCGTTCTTTGCTCATATGGTTACTAACATTTATCCACCAGAGCTCACGTTGAATAAAGCCAACAGTTCTGATACAGTAGCAGCATTTCTCGATCTTCATCTCTCGATTTCAAATGATTGTATTCATACTAAAATCTATGATAAGAGAGATGATTTCAATTTTCACATCGTTAACTATCCACACCTGGATGGAGATGTACCTCGTGCTACCTCATATGGGGTGTATATCTCCCAGCTCATTCGATTTGCTAGAGCGTGTAATGATGTTATAGACTTCAATGATCGTAATCAAGTTATTACAAGTAAACTTCTTCAGCAGGGTTTTCGTTATCACAAACTACGTAGATCTTTCTCTAAATTCTACCGCCGCAACGAGGGCCTGCTGGAAAAGTACAACACCAACCTTAAAACACTTCTGCGACTAGGCATATCACAACCTTCATTTTATGGAGATGTGTTCTATAAACTTCGAAAGTTAAAGGGGACGGATGGTTTTCCTGACCGCTTTACAAGTTTAATCAGGAAGTTCGTCAGAAAAGGATCTAACCCTTTGGTTTTACAGCGCACTGCATGTTTAGTGATTGACCTCTCTACAGTCAGTCATTACGCTTCACTTTTCACTTGTGCGATGACTGGATTACCTCTCGGGACTCTATGATTGTACCTACTTAAACCCCAACTAAGGGAGGTGGGTGCATGAGCTTTCGTCCCTCGGGTTTTCCGGTCGTACCCTAGATTGGTTTTCTCTTTAGCTGCAACTGCTATGGTTGTTCAGTACGATTCTGGATACATCCTGAGATGTTTATTATTTAGTATGTATATCTTTAGGTAGTTTCTCTGGATGTGGACTTTATTGCTAGAGATTTCCTTTTGATGGGATGTAGTTTTGTTTACACTGTCTTGTCTATTTGGGCGCTGAATACAGGATAATAGCGAGGATTGTGCGCATATAAAATCGATTCAAGCTAACCAGTAGGCCTTATTGCCTACTGACCGTTCTAAGTCGGTAACCCTGTCTTCACCACCCTTTCTGTTCTTTTTTTGTCTCTTTTATTGTAGTTTCAAGTCCTTGTTTGCAGTACAGTGCGGACCTACGATGCCATTGCGTTCGGACGCTGTGGTTTCTATAGGACCCTGTATATCATTTTACATTTATCAATGAAGGCGTATTAAAGTAACAAATAAATATTTTGACAATTTTGTAAATGTCAAGATTTAAAGTGACACACAGCAATCTGGTGTATTTGTAAATAAAATTATGTTGAAAGACACTCAATTTGAAGAGAGCCCCTTCCATCAAAATTGTATTTTAAATCTTCTTTTGAATATTATAAAGAAATATAAAAAACTCCCCATTTATATAGTTCTAATCAAGATAATCATTTTCTTTTCTAAATATTTTGAAAACTGTTTATATATAATAAATATTATGCATATTACATCTTTATCTGTACCGTTTGTTGAGGGTTGGCCCACCGCGACCCTCACAGACCTATTACGGGGTGAATAAATGGATTACCATTAATTTGGTGATCGAAATTAAAAAATAAATAATAAATAAAACAACTCACCATTTTAGATGTGCGACTCCCTCTGGAAATCATTAAACTCTGTATCTACATTTCGTTGTGTGTATCTTCCACAAAATATATATGGTTAATTAAATATCAATGCGTCTTTATCATTTCGTACATGTAGCTATCTCTATTTATCATATATATATATATATATTTCTATATATTTAGAACACACGAAAACGTCCCTTCGGACGTTTAGATGACAACGTCATAACGTAACAATTCATGACGTCGACCGGTAATCAATTTATGACTAATCAAGTTTTACCTAATTATTATATCATAGGGAATATGTTTGCTTAATATAAATAGTTGATGCTATAGAAAATGGTAATTGTTTATGTTTTTTGTTGTTATTTAATCAACGACGTCGTCCAAGACGCCGACGTCAACGTCAACATTAATAGTGAGTACAATCTTTAATTTTCAAATTGAGATTAAATCATTTTTAATTAAGATATCACCATAAAATAAACATATTTTAAAAGAGAAAATCACCGTGTTTCATAAACATCAAAAAACATAAAATTTGTAAATTTTGTCTGAAGGGTCGTTTACACGTGTTTCGGCTCAATTATATATATATATATATCTAGATCCCTTTGAGGAAAGTTCATATAACCCGCTTGACAAGTAACTTGATATTGGTGATTCTTATTGTGTAATATTTTTTTATGTTTTCTGTATTTGCATTAATTATAATAATGAAAATGTTGATATAAACTATCTACTAAAACATGGATTTTTATTTGATGGGATGTAATTTTATTTACACCGTCTTGTCAAATTTGGCATCTATACAGTTCAAACAGAAATAGCTTTTATTCATCATAACATCGTAATGTAATCCTTTATTTGTCCATAAAACAAATAAATTGCACGACTCCTCAGAGATAGCAGGTCATGTCAATTATTTGTAAATATTAAAACAGAGAGATAAATGTTAATGTCTAGACAGAAATTATTTTATTTCGTTATGAAACATATTCTCGGTTCAGAACTATACAGTCATAGATTGATTTGTTTTTTTATTATAGATCTTACAATATACTTTATAGAACGCTATGTGGGCGTTATGGTATTTTGTCACTTTCCTTACTACTAAAACAACCGCGGTGTGGCCTAGAGGTTCGCCTGACATGCGGGATGTCGTGGGTTCAATCCCGGGCATTACAAAATAATTCATAAAAATGGTACTAGCAGCACGTTTGCTTGACCTTAGCAAGTAAAGAGTAGTTCTAGGACTGGTCGTTAGTATGATATAACTGGTTTGAGTATAATGTGATGTGTCTATGACGTTGTATTACAGTGTGGCAGCACTTTAAAGTTTGAGCACTGAGCTCATGCTACAAGCAGACACAGTCGTGATATGACCGAAGGACTGTTAAAAGCGACGTTAAACTCCATCCATGTATACTGACTCAATTCCGTGATTTACGCATTTCCCGGTTTCAGGATAGATCAAGATTTTATAGACGATGCCTTTTGACGTAATTGACGATGCCATTTGACGTCATTGACAATGCCATTTGACGTCATAGACGATGCCATTTGACGTCATTGACAATGCCTTTTGACGTCATTGACGAGGCCTTTTGACGTCATTAAAATCAGTTATTTTGAAATTAGTTGCGTCGCTATCTGGTTTAATTTTCATCATAACAGAATGAAAAGATTGCTTACACATGGGCGAACATATTGAAAGATTGCTTTGTATCCCTTTTACATGACTAATAGATTATATTCATCTTCTACATATTTGCTACGAATAAACACCGTTAAAAATACACCCGAGGATTTGGACCAACACCAGACCTATCTCATCAGCTTTCAAATATTCCGCGCGGTGTCTTGTCTTGAATGCTTTCGGAAAGACCGACACAATTGCATAACTCCATATCGGAAGTTCCGGTTCATTAAACGATATGTGATTGGGTGAATGACTGTAGAAGTCTAGGCCAGCAAAACAATCAATGACTTAGCAGCAGGTGAAATAAGGCGAAAAAAAGCCCAGATCGAAAGTTAATAGATTCCCATGTGTTTGGAGATACACTGGAGCCCAGCAATTGAAATATGGAATCACTATAACAAACAACATCCTGATGACACGTTTCCGGTTGACTACAGCACACGCACGGGGTAGTCCCGTTTGAGCAATAAGAGTTTCATTCTGCTCATTCTGCACACGGCAAGAGGTTATGCCTGCTTTCCAGCATTGGAAGATATGATTACTCATACTTGGTGTAGAATCTCATAATAAAATATATTGGACTGCTTTTTTTAGTAAATTCCATGTGTCGTGTAGCAAATGTATAATGCCTATAAATTCAAAAAGATAATGTTTATAAAATAACGTCGATCATCTCTTCCGGATGATAATATGCTTTTACGCGCACGAAACCACTAGTCGATTTAATCAAATACAATGTTGTTGTTTCTGCAACATTGCTTTATTTGTTTATTGCCATTCATGTTTGTCGTTTGCGTGTTTTTGGGTTTAATGTGTTCTGTGAAAGCTGCATTTCCTGTTCGACTTTTATACTTATTGTTTAGCAATAAACGTATATGTATATACTGTTACGAGTAAAATGTAACAAGAAAGGAAGCAAAACCAGCACACAAAATTATAACTAACAATTTTATTTACATAAATTATTCACTTACAGAATACACCAATCCAGTTTGTCATTAATATCCAAGTTTTGAATTAAGCCCTAATACAATTATCCAATGTTCATTTAATTCAGATTAGCAGGTGTCTCTTTAATCCAAAACAGTAAGTGTAATTTGTTAATACAAACCAGTAAGTGTCTCTTTAAGTCTAAATTAATTTCCAATATTTCCGGTTCAGTCCAAATATCCAATTTCAATGTTATTATGAATGAGCACAATAATAAATAAATCATTTCACAAATATATTTTATAAAAGCATCTAAATCTAAATTAACTTTAATAAAGTATACTGAAATTGATCTCAACTCAACTCCCAGAGTTAGTTTACATACTGCCACAGACAGTTCCTGAAGGCTTTCCCGCTAAAACCATCCAATACGAATCGTCCATATTTCATCATAAATGAATTTGCATCAATAATGTGCATATAAATTGTAAACATCTTTACATCTATACTATTTTTAACTTTTTTCAAGGCCAAATCTATAATAAACATGTAACAATGCATGTACACATTTAGATATATAGGTAACAGTACCGTAATGTAAACATTCTCATAACTCCATTGGAAAACGTGAGCGGATTTCCCTAGTTTGGAATTCGTTTATAGGCTAATTAAAAAGCTACATATATATTTTTTTTATTGTTTATTATTGTAAAATATTATCTTTTTATTCGTGCTTACAAATATCATTCGTTCTCATCGTTTATATACTCGTAGAGTGGTAACACATACCCTTTAACTGTTTGCCAAACCGATATGAATAGCATCCAAGAAATAAAAATAAAGGGATGCCTTTCTTTTGAATACAAAGTTCACGGTTAATTCATTAATCAATTACCAAATAAATAGCCAACAAAACGGGTCGTAACTTTTGGTTCGAAACATTTGCATTCATGTTTAAATTTTAAGACTAACCCAAGTGTTTTGGAGCTAAAATACATAAAAAATAACGGCCATATTGAGGGTTCAGCGCGACACGGTTGTAATTTCATCATAAAGATAATACGATACACTAGATTTGCATGGAAATCCCGATTTGTATTTAAGAGTTTGTTTACCAGTATGTAAGACATATCACCATGTCAGCGCCTAAACGATTCTAGCATATAGACCAACGTTCTATATACTCTAAGAGGAATTGTCAATATGACAATTAAGAAACACAGCATGGTTTAATATTGATATTGAACTAATATTCAACAACCTTGTAATTGTATTTGCTATTCCCAGCAGTTATTGCTTAGCTCAATTGCAGCCATAAATAGTATTAATTAGATGTAATAAAAAAAAGTAAAACATAAAGGAAAAAACTAATGCCAACATACATTTGTTTTCTTACCGAACAGGTTGTAATTAAGATACAAGACACAATCTTAACAATAATAAAATATTCCAACCTGTGTTTGGTTCATTTTTTGACTACCAAAAATGATATAGCCTATCACGCCATAAAACCCCGACATCAGTATGAGTGTTACAAATAGCAGTACCACTGCAAGTAGTACACTGTACCTCTTGCCTACCTTTGAGTGAACCTGCACATCCGGTCAAATTTCTCTGCACAAATGCACACCTTTCCTGATGGGTATAAGACGATGGAAGACGGCAATGGGATCCACTAATATCAACGTATCAAACCATATCCGATGATCATCCGACGGGCGTGCGCGAGTGTCTGCCTTCGTCGGGATTTAAGCGGTTGGCATATGTAGTAAAGCTCTTAGTAGATTCCTAAAAGAAAATTAATACACATAATTGTTAATGAGAGTGTGCCAAGGACCATTTCAGGGCGCTACCTTTGTCATAACTTGTGAGATGTTTGGCTTCGTGTCACTCTACTAAACTGTTGTTCTATGTGTATCATATTGAATTCCACATATACTTGTCTATTCAACCAATTATCATACACTTGCATGAACTCAATCTGCAAGTGTTGTCTACTTTTTATAAACGTCCAGGTTGTTCAATATAAAGAAGAATACTGCTAACATAAAATTGAAGAACATCAAGACACAGATTTAACATATACGGACACTGTGAACACTCCTCTAAAAATGCATTCTTTAATTCTACCATTCTGTTCCTTTTAACGTTTTGGTTAACCCTAAACCTAACCCTTTCAAACCTATTAACCGCTTTAATATGGCCGTACTGATTGAAATATATATGTGTTGATGTCGGCTTCCTGTTAAATTACAACGAAACTTCAACAAGTCTTGGATATGTATGCCACTTAACTGTACCATGCGTTTACCACCTTAACCTACTTTCTTTGCAATAGGATTGTTACTTAAGGTGTAGGTGAGTGCATTTATCGAACATATATCAATACTACAACAACAATAAAAAAAACACCTCATCAACTTTTGGAACCATCAGACGTAGACTTCAACAGTCCTGTATAATATTACAAACATTGACATGTACTACAAATCTGTACCATAAATATATCACTACACTAACCTTGATTTACTGCATGCACGTAGTTTTGTCAAAAGCCGTCTATTTTTGTTTATTTTCTTAAGCAATGAAGCAAACATTCATGACATTATTTAAACATCCTGCATAGAGACTATTTGAAAAGGTCTTCACACGTTTTGCATAGACACACTTTGATAGACACAAACATAGGTCATCTTGTCTGACCTTGACGTTTTTATACAAACGATGATGTTTCTGCATAGCACACATTGATACACGACAATACCAAAGGAAGGTGACTAAATCTACTCAACACTGATGTGTAGTATATTCAGAGAACACTATTACACACATCCTTAAAAGGATCAAAGTTGTGTAACTGACTGACCTTGATATACTTAGCAGACTTGCTCTGTTTAACATGTGTGTTAAGATTATCTCATAAGAAAATTATTGCCACGTTTCATCGAAACTCCTACATGATGTTATTCTGAACGGGCCTCTGCATCCATTACTTATATCACCTAGTAAATAATGCTCATCTACGTTATGTTGTTAAATTACAAACTGTGCACCAGACTGTCGTTCGTGGTTTATTGATAAAATCATCCTGCACTCCTAGTTTATTTAGAGATAAACACCATAAAACGTTTGTCAGCATAGCACATATCATGTGATTCATCGTCTGCTGGTCTGGCGTTGCACATTATTTGTTGAACTTCCGGAATGACGATTGATTTATCTCAAATGAGATCGTCGTTTGGCCATTACTTGTTTTCAATAAACAGTTCTAAAGCAATATTAAAATCACGCCTTGAAGGTAAACACGTTAAATGTCAATATCGATGATAATAAATATAGTTTTATAAAGAAAGAATACGTCTGCGGTTGTTGTAAGGCAGATATATCTAAATAGGATTCACAAATAAAGACTCATTATGCAATGAATTTACATAACTACCTCCATTGTCGGTGAGATTGAATCTTAAGAAGAAAATAAACACTAGTACGGCGATATATATAATGACAAGGAATAACATATCTGTCAAGACCAAGCCTCAACGCAGTCTACATACGTAGGTGCATTGCCAACATTTACAACACAAACAAGTGTCAACCCAGTCCACATACTGAAGTGTATTGGCATTACTTAAAATAAAATCAAGTGTAAACCGGTCTCCATACAGAGGTATATTGACACCACTTAAAACATTAACAACGGTCAAACCAATCTTCATACAGCGGTACATTACTAACACTTAAACACATACAAGAATAACATCAGTATCTATACATAGGTTCATTAACACCACTTAAAACACAAGCAAGGGTCGGCCAAACAGCATGGCGGGGATTTCTTTATTTCACTGTTTCATTTTATTGGAATGACAATAATGTCAAATTGAGGTTTGGTGTACGTTAGAAACGGGTTTAAACTCCAAGCGGCATTTTTGCAAATGACCGTGCCAAGCAATATATTCGTAAATATCTACCCTTCTTGATATATATAAATAAGGTTTGGGTGACGGGAAACTTCCCCGATTCTTGGCGGGAAGCAATCGTTATTCCAGTCCCCAAACCTGGAAAGGATCATACGGAACCAATAAATTATCGCCCTATTGCTTTAACGAGTTGTATATGCAAAACCATGGAACGAATGATTAATGAGAGACTCATTTGGTACCTGGAATCCAACAAGCTGATAACAAATTATCAAAGTGGATTCCGGCGCCAACGAGACACAACAGACAATCTCATTCGATTTGAATCATTTATTAGGGAAGCTTTCATCAAAAAAGAACATCTTGTCGCTGTATTTTTTGACTTGGAGAAAGCTTATGATACTGCATGGAAATATGGTATTATGAATGATCTTCATGACCTTGGACTTAGAGGCCGATTACCCATTTTTATAGAGAAATTCTTAGATGATAGACAATTTCGTGTCCGAATGGGTTCAACCCTCTCTGATATTCATGAACAGGAGATGGATGTTCCACAGGGCAGCATACTCTCTGTAACACTTTTTAATATAAAGATTAACGGTATAGCAGAATGCATCAATTCAGGTGTGGATTGTTCGCTATATGTTGACGACTTTGTTATATGTTATCGTGTAAAAAACATGAATACTATCGAGAGACAATTACAACAATGTCTCAATAAACTTCAGACCAGGTCTGATGAAAATGGTTTTAAATTATCTAAATCTAAAACTAATTGAATGCACTTTTGTCAACTTCGTTATGGGTCACCAATACCAGTAGTGGATGAGACAAAATTCCTTTGTCTTATTTTCGACCGTAAATTAACGTTTATACCACACCTTAAATACTCGAAGGCCAAATGCCTTAAAGCTCTTAACCTATTTAAAGTTATTGCAAACACTAATTGGGGAGCAGATCGAAAAGTCCTCTTGCGACTTTACAGATCTCTTATCAGATCCTAGCTGGACTACGGCTCGATAGTATATGGATCGACTCGCAAGTCGTACTTGCAGATGCTCGACCCTATACATAATCAAGGATTACGACTCGCCTTAGGTGCCTTTCGTACATCACCAGCCGAAAGTCTATATGTTGAAGCTAATGAACCATCACTGTCTCATAGACGGGACAAATTAGCTCTTCAATACGCCATTAAATTAAAGTCTAACCCTTCAAACCCAACTTTCGATAATGTATTTAATCCTAGTTGTGAACCTCTTTTTATTCGAAAACCGAAGGCCGTTCGACCATTTGGTCTTCGTATTAAACCAAAATTAAGAGACACTGAAATCGACCTAAATTTGATTGCCAAGTACAAAGTACCACAAATTCCACAGTGGACTTTGGAAACACCAACAATTATTTTTGATCTTTGTAATAATAACAAATCCAGTACAGACCCTACTGTCTTTGAAAGCAAATTTAATGAAATTAAATCGAAATACAGTAACTTTCAACATATATATACAGATGACTCTAAAGATGGAGATAAGGTAGCTGCAGCAGCTGTTGTTCACAAACACAGCATAAAGAGCCGCCTGCCTGACAAGGCCTCTATCTTTTCAGCTGAACTTAAGGCAATTGAACTTGCCTTAATATATTCATGAATCTGATGATGACCATTTTGTAATCTTTTCTGATTCCCTTTCATCTCTTCAAGCACTGGGTAATATGAAACATGATAACCCAGTTGTGCTTCAACTTTTAGAAAAGTACAATTCTCTTATAATTGATAATGTTATTATTTTCTGCTGGCTTCCAAGCCATGTAGGAATACGTGGTAATAATAGAGCTGATAGTGCTGCTAAGGCAGCATTAGATTTACATATATCTAAAACAAAATTACCTTATACTGATTTCAAAATTTGTATTAACACATATATTCGTAACTCTTGGCAAACTGCTTGGGATTTGTCAGTTAACAATAAACTCCATTCAATTAAACCGTTACTCGGAGAATGGCGTTCTTCTAGTAGACCCATTCGTCGAGAGGAAGTTGTCCTAGCCCGGTGCAGGATAGGGCATACACGTTATACTCATTCATATTTATTACAAGGTGAGCAATTACCAGAATGTATACCCTGCTTTGCACGGTTAACGGTCAAACACATCTTATTGGAATGTGTAGATTTTCATCCTATGCGTCAAAGGTACTACAATGTTAATACTATGAAAGAGTTATTTGATACTGTATATTTTAGTCTTGTTTGAGATTTCCTAAAAGAGACCAGACTATATAAATCATTATAATGTGTTCTTATATATATTTATTGTTTATATACCCATTGACGGGCATTTGTTGATTTACATGCATAGTTTATATTACACCTTATCATCCCTTATTTTTTAATAGTTTTATCTTTATATATTTACATTAATTTTTAATTAATACTTCATTTCTTCATTTTTCATCAATTTTTGCGCACAATATGACCTATTTATGTGTCGACGTGCCGTAAAACACCATTCATTCATTCATTGGAAAATAATGTACATCTACATAATATTGTTTTAGTAAAATTACAAGTTGGCAAGTATGCTCCAGACAGTTATTAATAGTTGATTGAGAACGACAACATGCACTCCCCTTCTACTTAGAGACAGACACTAAACACGTTTGCCAGCAAAGCACATATCACGAGATTCATCGTAAGCACTCAGTCTTAGCATTGCAAATTACGTGTTGAGTTTCCTGGAATAACGATAGATTTATCTAAAATGACATTATTTTTTCAATAAACAAGTATAATTTAATATAAAAACAAGCCTAAAGCAATATTAAACGTCACGCCTTGAAAGTAAACACATTAAAATGTCAATATCTGGGATAATAAGTTCATGTTAATGAAGAGAAATACGGCTGCAATCGTTCTTCGGAAGATAAATTCATGCTCTTAGGATCTTTCAAATAAAAACACATTATTCAATGGATTCACAGAATTTGTTTCATCTACCGGTGAGTTTGAATCAAGAACTTACGAGATTTTCACAAACACATACTTCTCCGCGGTTTTTCACAAAGCTGTTCGCAGCCAAATATTAGAGCATGCACTCGTCTTATTTCCCAAACTTAAAACATGAGAACGATTAATGTGTTTTAGTTTTTAAATTCAATTACATAACTGAAAGAATTGATGGAGAATAAGCTAGCCAAATATACGATATATTTAACTCTAGCTTTTAAATTTCCTGTTCCTGGTGATTCCCTTGATCAAAAACTTTGCCTTTTCCAAAGAGATTTACATGTAGTGCTGTAAAGTCTAATTTCCCATTTCTTATCGTGCTTGCATGTTATATTTAATTCAGAATTACTTTTAGCAAAACAACACAAACGAATCCATAGTCTATAACGTTTCGTTTATTCTATAACATTCTAGGTTCCATTAATACATAAGCCAGAAATCTCATCTCCTATGTTTATGTTCGAAACTCCCTGTTCCATGCCTGGTTCAAAACACTCGCTCATACGCTGGGTTAAGACCCTCCTGCCGCGTATCTGTGTTAAGAACTACATTGCTGTTCCATGTTATAATAATGTATACGTAATGTAGTAATTAACATATGCATTTAAGATGTGCGTATGTTCATCCATTGGCGCCCATAGCTAACAACCATTTCTGACCATATATATATATATAATATATATATATATATTTAACTAGCACGTTTAGACAGTTCTGTTACATACATGTGTTTGTGAAAATCTCGTAAGTTCTTGATTCAAACTCACCGGTAGATGAAACAAATTCTGTGAATCCATTGAATAATGTGTTTTTATTTGAAAGATCCTAAGAGCATGAATTTATCTTCCGAAGAACGATTGCAGCCGTATTTCTCTTCATTAACATGAACTTATTATCCCAGATATTGACATTTTAATGTGTTTACTTTCAAGGCGTGACGTTTAATATTGCTTTAGGCTTGTTTTTATATTAATTTATACTTGTAAGTCTTCAACGCTAATGGTAGATACAGTAAGAATACAGCACACCTTAAGCTAATGCTATACACTAAACAAATTAATATGTTTAAAGAGACACGCGATAATCTGAAGTTTTTATCGAGCATTACAGTTAGATCCCCGATTTATTAATTGATGGAGAATAATTTATCTCAACAAACTATATATTAACATTTGTTTTAATTTCCTGTTCGTGGTGATTCCCTTGATCAACAACGTTGACTTTTCTAAAGAGATTTAGTGCTGTAAAGTCTAATTTCCCATTTATTTTCTTGCTTTCTTACTATATTGTTGTATAATTCAGAATTGCTTGTAGCAAAACAACACAAACCAATACATAGTCTATAGCGTTTCGTTTATTCTATAATATTCTATGTTCCATTAATACATAAGACTTTCATCGCCTATGTTTATGTTCGAAACTCCCTGTTCCATGCCTGGTTCAAGACGCTGGGTTAAGACCCTTCTGACGCGTATCTGTGTTAAGAACTACATTGCTGGGTCCTACGCAGCTGGTTCAAGACTTTATCTCTTACAGAGCTTGGTTCAAGATCTCTCACAGTTCATGGTTGTCGCAAGATGACCCTAGTGGTTGGGGCTAACTCAGGAAAGAATCAATGACGGTGAATGCATTTACATAAGTTTAATACAACTTTTAAAATATGATAAATATATATACAATTATCTAAAAAAAACAAGCGAATACACAGATGAAATATGAAAAGAATGTTCTCATAAACGTTTAAGACGTTCTTAGTATTGTAACAAATACTGAATATATTACACTAAAGTGTTGTTAGATTTATAACAATGTTGATCTATGATCTAGCGCGATAACTGTGATGCGCGAGAGCTCATGAAGATGATGATGCGCGAATCCAAAGAGTGATTGTCATCAAATGCCTTCTATAACGGTTGATGACGCGATATATATGATGATTAACCTCCACTGAAGTTGTGGATGATGTTCCTCCAGTGAGGACTGATAACGGGCCCACCTCGTGTCCCGGGGGTTGTCGCTACGAGAACCTGGCCATGTTGCGCAGGTACATTGACCGTCTCCACCGCTCGTAAACGTTGTATGTGGAAGCTTAGCTCCACACCGGAAGGCTTATATCCAAACATGGATGGCTTATATCCAACCCTGGATGGCTTAGGCTGTAATTATACATACGTTTTAGATGACGGTTGATAAACATAACCATCTTGCATAATTATCATTACCCAAACAAATCATTATTTAATAAATATATGTAAGCTGTACTAATGATGAGTAGCAATGTATACATATTTTACAACGCTATGTATACGCCATGTACGTCGCTGTAAATCAATGCCCCTAATACATGTAATATACAACATTGTCAAATCGCTCGTATATTACACTCACTGAGTTATGCATGCACAAATGTATGTCAACTAATGAACATATTATACAACGCTATGCATACGCATCGAACATTTATACTAGTCAGTCATCTCATTGTTAACTAATGCATCAAATATACCATGTTATCAATTTAATATTGTTTTACAATTAATGATCAATTACAATAATTACATCTAACAAAGTAACTTCAAAATCATATGCTAGTGTCAAGTTAATGTTTAAGAAACATCAAAGCTAACCGGATGTCATAACCGCCAACCAAGATGGCGCCGCCCACTGAATACAAATGTACGATAAAAGTTAATAAAATAAATACTGACCACATATTGCCTGTGAATTTCGCAGTCCAACTCCTGCTCCAAGCAAAGCAACTATCAAGCAATCCCAGCCAGAACTAGAAGACAACGGATTGTATAGCAAACGTTACGCCCAAACCATTATTTCCCCCGTTCAGTCCGTGACATACGTGGCTAAATTCGCATTATTAAAATCTACACGAAAGGACTCTTACACAATTTTGCCTTTCAAGGGAGATAGACCTATACGTTTACATGCATTAGCACAAAACTAAACTTATTAAACGGCCCTTATTAACGGCCACTTAAAATGTGCACGGTTTTCCGTGTTACCTGAATATATCGTGAACATTGTGAATTTGGTTCAACTAAACAATGAATTAGGGTGTAACTAACATGTGCTAACAAGAGCTATGTACGACCAATACGCTCTACCCGTGACATTTTGTGACAATGGTACGCTCTAAACTAACTAACATATTAAGAATAAAGAAGATGAACATGAGAATCATATTAACAATCAACATTTGTCAGCATGTACCATTGCATAACCACAAAATTGCATTACAAAAACATTAACCCCTCGGTGCAACATGACCATTTCATAATCGTGGTCATATCCTATCCGCCTAAACTTATCAACCCAGTTATATTTAGGTATATATATTAATTTGCGTCGAGGAAACAGCATTTATGTCCCCGTTATTGAATCAGCTGCTTAATAACTGCAGCTACATATAGTAATTAAGATATGCATTTAAGATGGGCTTATATTCATCCAATGACGCTCATAGCTAACAACCGACTCTAACCATATGTATACATTTAACTAGCAATTTAGACAATTCTGTTATATACTATAGTCCCTGTAAGTCTTCAACGCTAATGGTCGATAGAGCAAGAATACATACCCCATAAGCTAAAGCAACCAAAATAAATTAATACGTTTAAAGAGACAGCAATCTGATTTTTTTTCAAGCATTACAAATAGAACCACCATTTTTTAGTTGGTGGAGAACATTAAGCCCAATAGACTTTATATTTCACTCTATATTTAATTTTAATTTTAATTTCCTGTTCCTGGTGATTCCTTTGATCAAATGCGTTGCCTTTTCTAAAGAGATTTAGTTCTGTAAAGTCTAATTTCCCATTTATTTCCATTTATTTTCTTGCTTTCCTATTATATACATGTATAATTCAAAATTATTTGTAGCAAAACAACACAAACGAATCCATAGGATATAACGTTTAGTTAATTCTATAACATTCTAGGTTCCAGTAATACTATAATTTAAGCTTTTATCAGAACCCCGATTTATTAATGCAGTACCATTTTGTCTTCAAACCTGCTTGTATAGAAACAAACAATTATTTTTAAATTTTTCTTTGAAGCTCAACCGTATATGTTAATAGCCTTGAAATAGAAGCTGGAAGATGGCAAAAACAGTCCGTAAACCAATACATGAAAGAATTTGCGTCGTCTGCAATAAACTTGAAGACGAATATCACTTTGTTATTGAATGTAGCATGTTTAGTGAAATCAGAAATCATTAAATAAGTACATACTTTTGGAAAAGACATAACATCAAATTATTCGAACTTTTCAGTTGCGAAAACAAAAAGACACTGCAAAACCTTAGCGTCTTTATATATACGAAATTAGAAAATCAATGGTATATAAATAATACATTTACAAAAGCCGTTTTTGTTGTTTTTTATGTTATTTTAAAGTTGCATGTTTACGTTAGTAGTGTTTTTGTTTTTTTCAAACTGTGTATATACATTTGTGTACTAGTTAGAAGCTTTAAATTGATCACGTTAGTTAAAAATAATATTATATATGGATATATATAAATATGTACATGAACATATAAGCGATTCAATGTGATGGTTCAGTCATCTTCTCTGAAAACATTACCTAAGTATTAATTGTTACCTTATACATATGAATATTTTTCTGTTAATTATGTTAGTTGATATCAATGTTGGTATAATGTTGTATATATATTTCAATATCGCTTGCAAGTTTAAATGTATTTGTTGTATCCTCAAGCGTCTTATGACCCATTGAAATTATCTGAATAAACACTATATATATGTCAATATATTATCGTTGCAATATAATCAACAGTTAATAATATGCAAAAACAATTGCTTTGTTATTATTCTTATAATTAGTGTTAATGATCGAAAAAATGCAAGTTATGTAGAAAACCTAACGGGACGCCGTGAGTGTTTTTTTAATCAAGATTGCCGTGTGTCCCTTTAAGATTGTGAACAAGTATTGCAACTTATGTTTATGGAACAGGTATAGAAAAAGTGAAAAATAAAAGACAACATCATTTTCTATCAGCTTGATTTCCTTTAAGCGTTTCACTCAGTCTAGAGTGGTCCCGCCTTAATTCCGTTTTCGCTTCTTGGAGAAGGGGTTGGATGGGGTATGAAAGTAAATACTCGGACCACGTCATGGTGGTTGCGTGTATGCACATTAATTTGGAGAAAGTACACTACAAAATGCATGAACTCTTTTAAATAAGAGTTATACGATATAAAGGAAGGCCCATAATGTGGACTTCCGAGAAATGCATTAACAAAAATACGTATATACAAGTTAAACAGTAAATGAAGACTTCACAGAACACAGTCAACGAGAAACACGCATTAAAACACACAACTCGGACCGGCACATTTTGTAAGACTAGAACCAGCTATTGGACATCATCAAGACACGCTTATCCGCGTTTCATATGCCATATTTAGTATCTCAAACAATATTCCTCCCACAGTCTCGAAAATCCCGAATTGGTCGAGGTGGAATTTGTATGATCAGTCGAGCATCGTACTTTACACCGTGTTTCTTGTCACATGGGCGTTAAAGTTAAAAGTTAAAAAAATAAAATTAGTGCAAATTGTAGAAAAGAAACTGGAATGATAATTCAGTATTTAATACGTCAATCTGAACCATTACATTTTTTATGAAATATTTTATAAAGTGCAAAGAAACTATTTCATTGGAGTAGCTTTTGAAATCTGAGGGGAAAATGGTGGCCCAAAACGGCTGTAATGACAATCAGTAGATGTCTTTACTTCAGAATCCTTAGTGATGATGTTGTTATTATTATTCTTAATACATGACACGTGCTAATGTTATTCTTAAAAGGTTTATTGGTAAATGGTTAATTCTCGTGTTGCTCTAGCTTCTGCCCAGTCATTTGGAAATTAAAACAATAAGAACTAATTACAAAGCACAATAAGCATCACGAATATTAAAGTCTCCCGACATAAGGACTTGCTTTTCACAAATGCTATTACCGCACATTTTGTTTTACAAGAAACTGAAAAGCATACAATGTTGTCTACTCATGTTCCTTTACGCTTTAAATGACATGCTTTGTTAGTATGTGGATAAAACAAATATTTACATGTCAGATTCTACTAAATGAGGACAATAGTCTGAAACTAAAGCATTCACACCATGTCCTGTTCATTCGAAGTGCAGACTTATTAAAGCTAATTAGTCAGCGCAGAGCACAAAGTCTTGAGAATAACTGTTTATGTTTGTGTTTAACTCATATGTAAACCACATGTTAGTCTGATCTCTCTCGAGAGCTTTTATGTACGAAACCAACAGTTTCATACACTCTATACATTTCAAGGTATATTGGTCCTTTCAAATTACGTCGACATTATTTAATTCATTGGCAATTCCCCTTTTCAGGTCATGCCAATTATTTGCTTGAGAAATCTCGAGTGTCAGGTTTGCTCTGTAACAAGTCAGTCGGAATTTGTGAAATTTGTTTGAATTTGTTTAAATAATATTCTAATATTTCTTTGAATATAGTGTCAGTATCTGTTAATCAAAGAGCACAACTGTCTGGTAGTCTGAGGCTGTAAAATTGTCTGCTTATCCTTTTTGATAATAAGCAGTACCATTATTGTATCACTCTTCGATTATCAAAGAAAGGACGAAATGAAAACATAAATAATACTAATAAATCAAAATGATCTACAGAAACGTTATCAATTAGTTAACATGTATGTAACTGAATTATATATTTACTATTTTAAAGATCATTATCGTCAAGCGTTTATACGGATAGGTACGTCGTTAAGATAATTGGATACAGGAAACTTAAATATTCCTTTCAGCATGCTTTAATTGACACTTCACTTTGTCAATACAAATCTAAAGATTTGTGGAAGAAACTCCAATCACAGAACTCCCACAAACACATTAGTTTTATAATGGTTATTATGGTTCTCTGTTTAAATACATTTGACGTATTAAACGCATAATCTGGAACTTGTTTTATTCGTAAAAGTAGTAATTAAACATACACGGATAAGACGAAAGCAACATTTGTTTAGCGAAGAACTGCTTTTATTATCCTCAATCAATTTACAAGAACATATAAGTGCATCGTTTCCTAATTTCTCTGGATGTGGACTTTATTGTTAAAGATTTCCTTTTGAATGAATTCACATGAAGAACCACGCACGCTTCAACTGAAAACATCGACTGACCAATACAACTGATATTCGCATTTTGTAAAATAATTATTAATCGTTATGGGAAAACGCCTTCAGTCAAGGAAATACATAAATCGCATTTATAAACTTAAATTCGTATTCAATTGCGTATATGTCAGGAACCGTAAGTACATCCGATTATACGTACACTGCTTGATTGTATTTGATTGATTTGATCTGATTGCTTTTTTTTATTACATATACGTTCTATCGGCGTTATTGTATGTCCGTCGCTGTCTTAACTGAACCAGGAAGTGTTGAGATTCTTACGGATGGCGGGAGGTGTACAGTACTGTTCTACCCATAAAAAGAAGGTGATCTGACTTCTCACAATAATTCGACCGTCATATTTATCCTCACATTTGTTGAAAATGACGTAAAAACACCATACAAACAAATTGACTGAACCAGTATTCCAAATAAACAAATTGTCAATAATTTACATCCTTTTGATCTTGATGATTATCGTATTAGGCATGTGGTTTGCAATTTCCATACTAACATATTACATGGATTAGTATAATGGTTAGGGTCATGGTCAGGGTAATGTAAGTGGATATTTTGATTAACGTTTTGATAAAATCATGTCTGCTTTATATTAACCGATTATCAAAGATATTAAAATAATAAAATAACAACTCGTTATTAATCAGTCTGACTCGTTATCTTCAATTGCCTACTAACCAAGTATTTTTGAAGAAAATAAGATGAATTGAAAAATTCCACATTTTCAAAAGTTTAAAGGTAAAGCGTTATCTATGAAAATAATAGATATTTATAAACACATTTCAACATATATTAGGAAATGACACAATACAGTATATAATAAAAAGTCGCGTATGATTGACACTTATAAATAGTATAAATGAAATGTTATAAACACATTGTTTTGGACATATACAAGTAGGTATACAACTCGAACGGGAACTTAGTGTTCACAGAACACTGCCCACCATAAACACACATAGAAAACAAAGAACAATTACAAGATAAACAGAAGCACCGTATGCGACACCACACATAAACCTGGTTGACACTATATGCTGTTAATAGGATTGCGCTTTACACACATTCACATCGACAATCCATTACACAAAGCGCCAAATCCATTACGTGATCCCAGTATTAACTTTCATACCCCATCCAACCCCTTCTCCAAGGAGCGAAAACGGGGTTGGCTGGGGTATGAAATAAAACCTTAATTTTGGCTTAAAATGTTTACATAATGTAAAATTAAACTGTTAGCAGGTAATTTTAAACAGGTTATAGCATTTTTTTCAGTAAAAAATGTTTTTAAACGTGTTTTATTGCCGCAATATCCATTGTAAAACACTGCTAATATGTTTCCCCATCGCTTAATGGAATTAAGCCGTGACCACGTAATGCAGGCGAAATGTATGAACAACGCATGACACCAATACTGTAACGTTGGAAGAAACACCCAGTGGCGTTCAAACTCTATTGGTTTATTTCACCAAATTAGTTTCCTACGATCCGCCCAGGCGTTTATGACATCGACATACAAACATTTTGTGGCGTAGATATTGTATTCGCAATATTTCCGAGTCTCTAAAAAAACCCGGCACATATTCATGTTTAACTACGATTCTGACGTGAGAGTATCGATACGCTTGTGTTTAATCAATGGGGAACATATTTTATTTGCTTGAATAATGCGTTTTATAACCTCATTTTGATTAAAGTGTGTACCGAGACATTTGTATGCATTGCCAAATCCATTGAATGAATGATATAATAATTGAAACCAGGGTTTCCCAAATACTTCACTTACTTACAATCTAGCTTACAAGTAACAGGGTGGCGAAAACAAGTGACTTTTTGATCAGTTTCAGGGCAAAAAATGTAAACAAAGCGCTCGATTCAGGTAGGATTTTTTTCTTTATAAATTCCTAATATTTAATAAATTTTGTTCAAATAACGAGCACATACCCTGATACTGTCAGTTCTTTCTCCGCCGCAAAGGGCAATTTGATTCATTTAGTACTTTTTGAGATTAGCCCTCCCAAAATGTACACGGTCATGTATTTTCAATAATTTAGGAGGGCTGATCTCAGAAAGTACTAGATAAATCAAAATACCATTTGTTGCGGAGGAACGAGTTCACTTTGTAGTGGTATCTGCACTTTAGCTGAATAAAATTCGAGAAATATTAAGAACGTTATAAAGCGAGCATTACCTGAATCGCGCGTTTTGTTTACAAACTTTTTGCCGTGAATCCGATCAAAAAGTCACGCTGTTTTGCCACCCTGAGTAAACATGGTCATTGTTTACTGTGTCGGTATTTACAGGTTAAATACATTCTATAATGTGCAACACAATGACCAGTACAGCATTACACAAGAAGAAGACTGTGCTTGCACTAAGTAATACAATATATATATACATAATATTCATAGTATAAATACGCATGTGCATGTGCCTAAGAAATACAATGAAATACAATGAATATGTAGCAAGTTGTAAGATAGGCAAGTACATGTGTTTTATTTGGTTAACCATGGTACTCTGGATAACTAATTAATGAGAAGAGGTTGAGCACGATACGAATACTTTTATGTGGGGTAAGTCCACTTTCAGGGTTTCGAAATAGACTCTGATTATTTCAATGTTTCGATGAAAACAGTGTTTTATAGCCTGTTGGTATCTAGCCTGCTTGTGAATATGATGTACGATGGGGGTCAAAACAACCCCTGTAGGCGCAAATGTAAAACATGTAGGTGCATCTATACAATTTATAGGTACACCTCTACATTTTATGGGTGCACCTGTAAACATGTAGGTGCCCCCCATAACATTGTAGGTGCACCCATAACATATAGAGGTGCACCTATTAAATATATAGATGCACCTACAATTTTAAAGGTGCAACTATAAATTTGTATCTAAGATACACATTGTCAATTATAATTTTTCTTGTTAGTATAATTAAGTTTTGCTATTTTTGTTAAACTACTCTGTTTTATTACATTAACCGATACAACAATAAAGAACATTGTCTATACTAAAATGTATATTCATTCGATTTTCACGCTTGGTTTATATCTGTCGTCTGCTATTATACTGTATTGAAAACGTCATATTACCTTCAAGACGGCATTTCTCCGCTTACTATATTATTGCAATGAAGAGAGCATTTCTCCACTTGCTAGCATATCAGATATTTATTCGACGATGTGTCTGCTAACTATCATATTGCCTTCAATGTTGCATATTTAGTTGTATTGCGTTTACATGTGATTTGTAATAGAAAGATAGATTAACAATGACATGTAAAGTCAAACGTTCCTGTTGACAAATAAAGATCCCGATTAGAGGTATTTTATTTAGGTTTCATAGATCTGTTGATATCAACAACACCCGAAGAGTGTTCAGATATATACAGGGACGTGTCAATTAGTCTCTAACCGTGAGTGGATCCTTTCAGTTTCCCGTGATTGGTTAAGCTAATGGCTTTTTTTCGCATTGATGGACGAAAACATTTTCTAAGTGACAACTGACCTGATCTCGTTGTTTGAACACCATTGACGAATCAATGTTTGTTGTTGTTACAGATGAACAATGCGATAAACTATCATTACTATTAGCACAAAACAACCACAACAACAACTGATACATGCTTAGGCGAAAACGATATATACATACAGTAAATCAATCAAAACAATAAAACAATAAAACGATTTGTTAAAAGTATGTCGATTGTTGCAAATATTTAATTAAAAAATGAATCAACATCACAGTGACAAAATGTGTTACGGATGCACTATCACGGGCGCTAGTTTAACTCGCCATCTCTGAATATTTAACTATAATTACAAACTGCAAACAAAATACACATATTTACAGCATTGTGATTGGTTAGTCGTTCTTAAAAGTGTCCTGTTAATGCTCAGTAACACGTCAAAATAAAATAGTTCCAGTTGCGCAGCCGCAGACTAAAGTGGAAGCCCAACATTTAATTTGAGCGGCGAAAATGAGTCCGGGGTATGCTCAGGACATCAATTTTTTAAACCGTTAACATCACAGAACGAAAGTAAATAAACAGTGGATTTAAACAGCCGTGGACTAGCATAATACCGATTATATATACTCAGTAATGGTAAACACTTTAGCTAAATATTACAATCGTAAAGCTATTTATGATTATGTGTATGTCATATTATTAATTTTTAAAGTTTGAATAAATAAGAACAACGGACATTTTAACCCTTTTCCCGCCGTTACAATGGTGCACTCTAACGAGTTTGGGGAGACACTTTTGGGGATAAATAGAACATATCAGGGAAAAGATATTCGGCCGGGGACTGCAGTGCCTAAAAGCAGCTACGCCACTAGAAACATATTTCTTTTAGGAAACGTAAAAATCTAGGCCTATATCTTTGGCGGAGTAGATTTCAAATTTAGAAATATGTGATTTGACTGATCGGTTCAACTGAAATAAATTTAATTTAGAGCTTACTGGGGCATGTGAAATAAAATGGACGGGCGGAGAAGAAATACCACAATCCTATAAGGGTTGTTTTTACTTTTTTGCGATGTTATCGAAGTATAAAACGTCAATGATGGGTCACAATGGGTCACAACACGCCGTCACTGAATCTGTAACTGTAACACACCGTCCGTCACTGGATCTGCAACTATAACACGCCGTCATTGAACGAGTTTATGTATCCGGCCAACTCTGGACATGCCGTCGATGGACGCTTATACTATAGCACGCCGTCAATGTATATGCAACTGTGGATATGCAACTATAACACTCAATCACTGGATCAGCAACTATAGTTCTGCAACCAGCAGTTCGTTAGCTCCATGGTAAATTGACTTCAGGTCTCACACCACAATTTATTTTCCCAGGGTTACAGTACAGCTTTTTCAAACATCTGAGATTCAAGACAAAATTCACACACTATGTAGTTGAATACGTGGTGCTTGGTCAAACACATCTGAAATGTGTATGACACCTCATATCAGCTTGGGATTTATCATCTGTCTTTTACACTGCAGATGTATGCTAAGGCAAAGAAAATGATACATTTCAAATTAAAAACATACCTAAAATGGAGAAAAAATAGAATTATTTTCTGTTTTCCTTTTGCATCTAGGTCCGTGAGCTTTCAGAGAAGAAAATAGAGATGTGAGACTTTAGATATCAATGCCTTCTTGATTAATTCCATAATAAGCTGCAATTTGTGCGCATATTATTTTAAGATAATAATTTTTTGCATATTGAGTATTGTTCAAAAGAAACATCCGGATACAACCTTTGGTAACACTATATGTATTAGTGAAATAATTATGAGAAAAATGGTGCTTGGTATGGAATTAACAGGAAAGGTAACAACTGTTAAGCGATACAAACATATATCCTTTCTTTATTTATGAATTAACTTTTTTCTTTCGTTCAAGACTTTTGAGCAACAAATAAGGTCAGAGAAAATTGGAACTATTAATGGTTTATCTATTTATTTATTATTTATTTATTTATTTATTTATTCATTTATTCATTCATTCATTCATTCATTCATTCATTCATTTATTCATTCATTCATTCATTCATTCATTCATTCATTCATTCATTCATTCATTAATTCATTCATTCATTCATTCATTCATTCATTCATTCATTCATTCATTTGTTTATTTATTTATTGGCTGACTGACTGACTGACTGACCGCCTTTACTTGTTTACTAACTTACTTACGTACGTACCTACTTAATAACATCTGTAACTTTACTTACTTGTTTACTTACTTATTTACTTACTTACTTACTTACTTACACTTTTACTTACTTACTTACTAACTTACTACTTACTTACCTACTTACTTACTTACTTACTTACTTACTTACATACTTACTTACTTACTTATTTACTTACTTACTTACTTACTTTACTTACTTACTTACTTACTTACTTACTTACTTATTTACTGACTTACTTACGTCAACGTCACAGCCAACACTTGATCGTATTTGAACAACATGGTCTGTCTTCTACAATAAATACATAAAGGACAATTAATGGCTTTGTGATGTCGGTTTGCCCGTCATCTGTGTCCGTCGTCCGTTGTGCCAATGAAATTGCAAAGACAAACAGGATGTAACATTACTCCATAACCACACGAATGGATTTTATAAAATATCGAACAAATCTTCAACACAAACTAGTTTTTTATGATCACACCCATGCAGACAACGTATGGATAATTGGTCATCAGAGGCACAGATTCAAGCGATGATAATGTGATAATTTGTGTCACCTCTTTGATACATTGCGATTTAGTTTGTCAGGATAGAACCTTTTCATATCTATTAAAACCCATCCGAGTAAACTATCGAACGATTCTGATTAAGATGTATTATCTCGATAAAGATAAATGTCGACCCTTTGTGTAGTATTATCATTTAACAAATTTAACTCTTAAACATCATATCATTTCTTGATAATCTCGGAGAGAAACATATATTGAAAACCGCTACTAAGTTGTATGTAAAAATAAGTATTATTTGTATGATGTAGATACTACTTTTACCACTGCGTGACTGGACGGGAAAATGAGGTAAATCTGAATTGTACAGCTGCGAAAAGATTGCCAGATAATTGATAAATACATTTACCTGTGGATTAATTTCCATGTTTAAAATGTTCTATGTCATCAAATAAAATCTTATTCTCGCTTTACACAGATATTTCCATGCGTGAATTGTAAATATCTAATGTTGTGTATAGATTTCGATTTAAATAAAAAAAATAATGTTCATGAAACAAAACTTGGCCGGAGAACTTTAACTAATGGAAGTCTCTGTGGACATTTAAAATCGAGGAGCCCATGTATAAAAGCAATTAAAAAGACATTGGATCCAAGCCAATTTGCACAATGACATCAAATGTGTTTGGGACAAATTTAAGTAGTAACCAATCCTCTGTGGTAAACAGAAAAAAAAGACAGAATCCAGTTCACGTGAAAACAATCATTACGACCAAAACAACAAACATACATGGTTAATTCGAACGATTTGCATAGCCGAATGGTAAATAGAAACATTATCATTTGAAGACGTCGTTAGGGAGGAAATGGTTAACTTCAAAGATGTAAGGATTCCGATTAGCAAAACGAGTATAGAAAACAAAAATACAGCAATAATGAGCATGTGTCGTAATGGAACATCAAGTAGGTACTTAAAGAAGTTCTCACAGCTTCTGTATTTATCAACCTTTTAGAAACATGTTTGTCTAATGATTAAAGTATAAACTTTGGTAATTCTCCCTTGTAAAATAATGACAGGAGCCATGTCAGGATATACAGCAGTGCCATCGTGTATAAGATTCAATACTTCAGATGTAAATTCCAAATTAAGACAGGGGGATTTATTTCAGCTATTGTTTTGAATTGGTTGTTAACGACCTAGCTAAAGCGAAATGCGTTATGATTATGAGAGTCGTAATCTAAGTCTGATAATTTATAGGAAACTTAGTGTTGGGTTTATATCTCTTTCATGACAAGTTAAAACACATCAGCTACACATTTTTTTCTGATATTTCTGTTTCTTTTCCAAAGTCTGTGGGTGCTTAAGCTTTCGTCCCTCGGGTTTTCTGGTCGTACCCTAGATTGGTTTTCTCTTTAGCTGCAACTACTATGGTTGTTCAGTACGATTCTGGATACATCCTGAGATGTTTATTATTTTGTATGTGTATAGTTAGTTTCTCTGGATGTGGACTTTATTGTTAGAGAATTCCTTTCGATGGGATGTAGTTTTGTTTACACTGTCTGGTCTATTTGGGCGCTGAAGACAGGATAATAGCGAGGATTGTCCGCATATAAAATCGATTCAAGCTAACCAGTAGGCCTTATTGCCTACTGACCGTTCCAAGTCGGTAACCCTGTCTTCACCACCCTTTCTGTTGTTTTTTGTCTCTTTCATTGTAGTTTCTATTCCTTGTTTGCAGTACAGTGCGGACCTACGATGCCATTGCGTTCGGACGCTGTGGTTTCTATAGGACCCTATATATCATTTAGTATATATCATATATAAGACATAGACTGAATTTTCTAGACGCGAAATGCGTTATGACTATGAGAGTCGTAATCTAAGTCTGAGAATTTATAGGAAACTTAGTGTTGGGTTTATATCTCTTTCATGACAAGTTAAAACACATCAGCTACACAGTTTTTTTCTGATTATTCTGTTTCTTTTCCAAAGTCTGTGGGTGCTTGAGCTGTCGTCCCTCGGGTTTTCTCGTCGTACCCTAGATTGGTTTTTTCTTTAGCTGCAACTACTATGGTTGTTCAGTACGATTCTGGATACATCCTGAGATGTTTATTATTTTGTATGTGTATCTTTAGTTAGTTTCTCTGGATGTGGACTTTATTGTTAGAGAATTCCTTTTGATGGGATGTAGTTTTGTTTACACTGTCTGGTCTATTTGGGCGCTGAAGACAGGATAATAGCGAGAATTGTCCGCATATAAAATCGATTCAAGCTAACCAGTAGGCCTTATTGCCTACTGACCGTTCCAAGTCGGTAACCCTGTCTTCACCACCCTTTCTGTTGTTTTTTGTCTCTTTCATTGTAGTTTCTATTCCTTGTTTGTAGTACAGTGCGGACTACGATGCCATTGCGTTCGGACGCTGTGGTTTCTATAGGACCCTTTATATCATTTAGTATATATCATATATAAGACATAGACTGAATTTTCTTCCATGTTCATGTCTTTCGTCTTTCACCAGATCTCAGTCTCATTGAACATCTGTGCGATGTTCTACGCGGAAGATTGGTGGAGATCAACCTGCGAACTCGCAATAAGCTCGTACTTGCTATGGTCAACCAATGGCAACAAGTACCACAGAAAAGAATGAGAACGTATGTCATGTCCTTGCATTCTCAGTATAGTGCAGTCATTCGAGCTACAGGATAACGCTATAAAGATATTAATGTTGACAATGAAAAGTGTCTCGATGATTCTTTTTTTTGTATTGGCGTTCTATGAATGCTTCATTTCCTGTTCAGCTTTTGTATCTACTTTCCATGATATTAATACACAATGACTTATCACGAAGCGAGCTTTACCATCGGAATACTAGTAATCAAAAACCCAAACACAGAGCAATAAACTAGTAAGGAATGGTCAGGTTTAATTCAGGAATAATAACAATGTTTACACATTATTTGGCTTCATTCTTAGCACGATATCGGTGCGCACAGTTAGATGGAAACGTTTGTAATTTTATGTATTTATTTTGTTCTAGCCACGTCTGTATGCACTGTATTTCGACCCTGATTTACTTGTGTTCTCACGCACTACCGGTCAATCAATGGTCAGGTAAGCTAAAACATTACAATGTGTTATAAAAGGATATATTACAATGACCATGATGACATGTTGATGTATGATTATTTTCTTCAATTTAATCCGATCTAAACTTCCGTCTGTGCATGATTAATATTTTGATTTCGATAAGCACTTTCTTTTTCTTGTGTCATACTCGTTACTGTCACGCCGCTTTTTCCAAATAGCGTCTGAAAGAGCTGAAATGTATAATATGTCCGCCAAGTAACGCTGATTTGTTTACATTTATCTCTCTAATTCCTATATGTCTCGTGTTTCGTTACATTCGCCTAGTCATAAGCAGCAACTATATTTGCAGTGTAATGTAGTACTGACGTGTAAGTTATACGAGTAACCGTGTTTATTCAAACGAATACTTCCCCTCATGTCAGTTAGTATCTCACTCGCCATAATATTGATATTGTCGCATAAATGTCGTGATTTTAAGAAGGTTTGCTACTACTACTACTACTTGATGCATGGCAGTAGTCCCGTAATGTTATTGCTTTCTAAGTTCCACACAACAGGTTTTACTCTCTCACTGTTTATTCGTTTATCCTGATCCTAGATGAAATTGAACGAACTAAAGCAGACTTTTGGAGATCGTTGAGTCCGATACTTATATTTAGTTATCGGTAGTACATTTTCAATTGCTTTCATTTTCTTACTTAATTTTCGATTCGGTGGTTCCACTACTCCGGCCGATAAAAGGCTCTGGATTTTGTTTAACCACTAATAGGATATGTTGTCTGCTTTTAAATTTAGTCTTTTGGCTGTTACTTGTGATACGCAGGCTTCATAACCGCTGTTCCCAACTAAATTCCATTTTCTTTATTTCGCTCTTCGGGGCATTGTATTTTGTTTTGTTAGATACTGGGACCATATGCCGTTGGACTTGGGGGACGAAAAGATCTCTATGTTCACCGACATAGGCAAAAGGTCCACTCTCATACTCTTTTATCAAGAGATAGAACAACATACATACACGTTCTCAATAGTTACATCACCATTAAACGGAATAACCATGGTTGTTTAATGATGATTTAAGCCGATTTTGGAAAGATAACCTTCACTCCTGAGGTATCTGTGCATTGCGAGAACAGTTAGTGCATAGTGCGAAATGTTTGTTTAGTGACATCTATGAACATACTTTGACGGTGTTTATTTTGTGTGCATGAACCTCCAACAATTTCAAACACACAAAGTGTATTACCATTAAACCCAGTTAGTAATACCCGATACTAATTGCTTTATTTTCAGTTTCGAAACTTGTGTTAATTGTGTCTAGTTATGCCATTTAATTATCATAATTTGTAGATATTAAGTATTAAATCGTCACAGTATCTAATTTGTGAAAAACAATTACCAAAGAAGTATGGGTGATATGAATGATATGCACTTGTCAAATACATTGCATTGTACTTAAATTAAATTACTTAGAAACTATCTGCACTTTTGTTACTGTTCGCTACGAAGTAGATGGGATCACCGTACTAATAGTATTGCATGTTATATCGCGTTTACAATGACGTCATGATAGTTAACGGTCGTGACGTAATGTGTTATAACAAAAATAATCATTGGATAGTTTGTTTTACCAAATCAGATTTGTATTTTATGTAGTTTACATTGTATATCCAACTGCATATCAATGATTAGCCTTTTTGGCAATAATGTTCGTATTCACGCAGGTTTTAACGTTTCATGCAATGGTCAGCAACAGTTAGTTCATTCCTTTGACAAGGTAAATTAAGAATTAAAAACACCGTATTATGTAAGGATTATGAAGAAGGTGGATTGAGAATGACGAATGTGTCTGCATTTATATCGGCCTTAAAAGCAACATGGATTAGAAGATTACTGTTAGAGGAAAACAAATATATACATATTCTAAAATCATATTTATATAAAAATGAGATATAGGGTCCTATAGAAACCACAGCGTCCGAACGCAATGGCATCGTAGATCAGCACTGCACTGCAAACAAGGACTTGATAATACAATGAAAGAGACAAAAAAACAACAGAAAGGGTGGTGAAGACAGGGTTACCGACTTGGAACGGTCAGTAGGCAATAAGGCTAGCTTGAATCGATTTTATATGCGCACAATCCTCGCTATTATCCTGTCTTCAGCGCCCAAACAGACACAACAGTGTAAACAAAACTACATCCCATCAAAAGGAATTCTCTAACAATAAAGTCCACATCCAGAGAAAATAACTAAAGAAACACATACAAAATAATAATACATCTCAGGATGTATCCCGAATCGTACTGAACAACCATAGAAGTTGCAGCTAAAGAGAAAACCAATCTAGGGTACGACCAGAAAACCCGAGGGACGAAAGCTCATGCACCCACCTCCTTTAGTTGGGGTTTCAGTAGGTGCAATAATAGAAAACAAATTATCTTGATGTGGAGTTGTTATGTATGCATAATAAATAGTAAATAATAATTCAATCACCTTTTGCAAAGACGAAAATGTCAAGGTAGAGTCAAACAGCTATTTTATAAAATCCTGGTTTGATAAAGGAATGTATACTATAAATGACATTACCAAAAATGATGAGAATTTGTACATTCAGGAAGAACTAAAACATGTATTTGATGTAAACTTTAATCTTCTACAGTACCACAGTTTCGTAACTATTGTCAAAAAAAAAAAAAGATAACAACATAGGAGCTAAAAGCAAACTTGAAAACTTCATCATACCAAATCCTATTGAAATATACACAAACAACGAGAAGGGAATGAAATATATGTATCTTCTGCATTGCAATGGTTCCAGACACGCATCAACCATAACATTCTAGCAATAAATAGTTTTTTACATAAAGTTAAAAATACTTGACAATCCAATATGTTCTTTCTGTTCAATTGCCTCCGAAACAATTATATATATTTTATGGGAATGCGAGAAAGCAAATAATTTACTAAGTAAACTTAAAGATTGGCTGCTCACAAAGATATTGGAATTACTCTTAAAGAACAATCATTTATCTGTGAAACATATGACACAAATGTAAGCACCTTAATCCAGCTCATCCTTTTAGAGACGTATTACTACTTATATTACTACAGATGCTAAAAAAAAAATACCCACGATTTCAACACTGAAGCACAGAATCCAACTTCTAATTTAGTCTTTTGGCTGTTACTTGTGATACGCAGGCTAATAACCGCTGCTCCTAACTAAATTCCATTATGTTTATTTCGCTCTTCGGGGCATTTAATTTTATTAGATACTGGGACCATACGCCGTACGACATGGGGAAGCAAATAATTCCATGTCCACCGCCGTATGCATGCCATCTTCGGGATGGTTAATATTGTGTACTATTGATTTTATGAATATTGAGTTCTGCTCCACCCGGGGCTAGAGGGCGTGAGCGGTAGCTAGCATATTTCACCACCGCTCATGAACGTCTCAATCAAACCGAGACTGCAATATTTCGTATGTGTCGTGCTCGGCCGTTTCCAAAGGTCCATTATCATACCCTTTTTTTCTGTATAAATCAAGCAAAGAAATAGCCATTGTTGAAAACAACTATTACTTATTTTTAAAATTATTGGAAAAGTTTCAAGAACTTTTAAATTAGGAAAAATAAAACCCAGATGGATATTTGTTATTTTTGCTAAATATAATTCCAGAAACTAACGCCAGAGACATATTCTCAAACCTTCACCCCAAGCCCCATTCCCCATATTCTTTTAAAAAATATTTTTTACTCACCCAATCCTGCTCCCCATCCAATGAAATTATGTTATACAATATTTAATCATTTTATTATTAATATATTCACGTTTTTGCATATATAGCTGTGATTGTATATTTGTTACCAAAACCACTCATTTAGAACCAAATAAAAATGCTATTTAAAGATGAATGTTTAACATTATGTTCTATTAACTAGTTGTAATCTATAGTAAACTACTGAGTGATCTGGGTGAGTATTACGGATTTACGATTTTGTTGCATATACTTTTGTAAACAATTGTAAATAAATGTATAAATGTTGTAAGGAGTACGAGTAGATGGTCCTCCTCGAACCCTAGTACATCATTGGACGAGGAAAATAAATGGGTCTCCATTTTCTGGAGACCGAAAACAAAACTCCTGAATATATGCAAGCAGATTTAAAATGATAATGGATAAATATATCGCGACGCTAATTTCTTTTTTTTTCAGTTATCTTCTGATAACCCATTTATTAAGATATATTAATACATATTATATGTTGCATATAAACAAACAGATCCTCTATATTATTAATACTGTATTAATATCCTTATATTTACTATGAAAGAAATTTGCAATTGCTTGCCAAAATTCTTTTACTGCATTACATTCATAAAATAGGTGTTTTATTGTTTCTATATCTTCATTGCAAAAAGAGCAAAAATCTGTATTAGACATGTTAGAAATATTCATTGTTTTAAGTAAATAGTTTGTTCCCAAATTTCAATGATTTATTCCGAATTGCAACCATTTCAGATATGAGTCTTTTGTCGATTTGAAAGGTAGATGAAATAAAATAGACCAATATATATTTTGCGTAATAATGCAAATCATTTATCCATTTTCTTATGTTTTCTAACTCTGTTGCAGTTTTATTAGATAGCATTGCATCATAAATAGATCTAAACAATAATAAGGATAGTAATTGAGAGATACTGGCTGTCTCACTGGAACATAGAGCTCGATGAATATAAGCGTAAATATCAATAGAGAAGTAACTGTATTAGTATATAACCAGCAGTGACGTTGCCCGGTTTTCTGCACTGCAAACTCCATGAGTTACACACATTCTTAAATCATTAACACGATTGTGATGGTCCATGATTTTGGACGGAGGTAGAGTCTCACAGATTGTTCCGTTATGGTCAAGTGCAAGTGACGGTCGGAACAATAAAAATAACGGCTTTATTCGGTGTTCTGTTATTTCTTATAATGTTCAATCATATATACAGACACAAATATATGTCAAAAACGAGACCTTTTGATATTAGACATATTTGGATATGTCAGAGTATTTTTTTAGTAATACAATTAAATTTGAAAGTGTCGCGGTCAAATTTAGGATTGATTGTAATTTCAGACATATTTGGATATGTTAGAGTGCTTTCAGACATGTTTGGACATATCGGTGTGCTTTCATACATATTAGGATATGTCAGAGTGATTTAAGGCATATTGGGATATATCGGAGTGATTTCCTGTGTATGTGGATTTCACGCATATTAGGGAATGTCGGATTGCTTTCAGATATATTTGGATAATTTAAGTTTACTACTGATGATATATTCTAACACGACCTCTGCAATCTTTCATATACATAAAGAAGGGAGACAGCTGTATGTTATTCTACGATAAAATACAGCTGTTCCATTAATTCCCCGCGTATATTTCATCCGTTGGAAGCGCCATGTTACATGACGTCACTTAATAAATATACGTCCCGAAGATAAACCGAACAGTAATTTTAATGAAATGTTAATTACAACTAAATTGCCATTCTCCCAAACTGTGCACACACCCGAAATAAACCCATGTACATATAACATTAATAAGCATCTTGAACAAGGTGAGAACGTTTGACGTCATACAGCGCAAGCTATATGACGTAAGCAATGACTTAATTGTTTGTCACGTGAAAACTAGTGCATTGAAACGCAGAACTTTGCATACGGGGGCGCCCAATGGAACAGCCTGTAAACATAGCAGCCTGATTACCTTGACCTGCGAGATATATATATATTTTTTAATATATAGTGCCCCAACAATAGCGTAAATAATGGGGTAATTGTTGTGTTAGAATCGAAATAATAAATACGGACCTGTATTTTATCGGTGAATAAAATACAGTTAGTCGGTCGGATGCGAGAAATTAAATCACTCGTGCTAACGCACTCGTGATTTAATTACTACGCATCCAAACTCCTAACTGTATTTTATTCACCGATAAAACACAGGTACTTATTTATTATTTCTTAACTAATGAACAGTGATTCATTTAAAACGTGAACGTGCATGTAGTGGCAACTTTAGGGCAGTCTCTGCAAGCAATATTATCGCAGTTTTTATAGAGGTAAATGGCATATGCCATTTATGTAATGTTATATGAAAGGGAAACGCATTTAGGATCCTATATTCATAATAAGAACAGGTACTACGGAAGTATACTCAGTACATTTAAAAACGCAACGTTTTTTTATTTTCGATTATTTATTACAATTCATCAAACCATGCGTATGATTTACGTCATCCATTTCTCCTTTACTAATAAAAAAACGTTCCCCAGCTGAATTAAAATGCTAAACAGATATTGACAATGGTCTTTTGTTCAAATCAAGATCGTATTTTACGTTAGTACACAAGTCTCTTTGTCCCAAAGGTTAACATATGGCGATAAACAGTTGCATAAGATTTGCTCTTCCTCTTTCAGTTAAATCACAAGTTGCACGCGAACTTCAACTCCTCTCTAGAAATTCAAAAAATAACAAGTGTTGCGTTTTCAGATGTACTGAGTGTATGTGTAACATACTATGACAGTGCTTAAAACTTATCTTTGAATCTCATCGCCTTTAGCAGGCAGTGTTTATCATACAATTTGTATAGTGTTGTTGATATTTACAAGGTATAATTCACTTTATAAACATACTGTATCCTTGTATCATAAATAATAAAAACAGACAAGTCATCAAACCATGCGTATGATTTACGTCATCCATTTCTCCTTTACTAATAAAAAAACGTTCCCCAGTTGAATTAAAATGCTAAACAGATATTTACACTGGCGCCATGTGTTTACTGCCCAGTTAACCGACACGTTACATTTGTAGGACGTCCGTAACTTGTACGGCTAGTTTGAGTATCTGGATGAAAATCACAGATGCCCTACTACGGCTTCTACTTCACTGCATAATAAATAATATATATAATGACAACAAAGGCCCCAGTGGCGTACATAGTTGCTTAAGCAGGTAATTTAATTGTGTAACATTTACCGAGCTTTCTGAGAAGTAGTATATATGATATATTGGACTATGGCATGTGCCCTATTATGAGATATACCTAAATAAACAGATCATGTAGAACTCATTTTATGCTTTCTGGGAGCACACACTAGTTGCGGCTCAAAAAAAGAAAGAAAAAAGAGCGGGCGTAAACGACGTCAGAAAATGCGAGCAAATGACACAATTAAGATGTCGTGTGATGCATTTGTTTGTATTGTTGGATTTGATGATAAAGCGTATTATACCATGTTTGTAATGACTAAATTATCTTTCAATAAACATAAATCACATTTACTTCAACAGTAATAGCGGAGTTATGGCCATTGATTTAGTTAAAAATGGTATAATTTGTCTTGTTAAGATGACAGGGCCTTTATTTTTCATCAGATCTTGATCAAACTTTACCAGATTATTAATATTGGTAAAATCTCGGAGAAGTTAAAAAAACCAGCCAGATCAAACCAATAACAGCAGAGTTATGGACCTTGATTTAGTTAAAAATGCTATATTTTGCCTCGTTTTAAGAGATTGTTCATATCAATGAAAGCTCGGAAACCAGCTATATCGGACCAGGAGCACCAGATTTATGTGCCCTTGAATTACTGAAATATGCCATTTTTCAGGCTTGTGAAGTTGAACAATCTAGCGCCTTCATTTTCCTAAACTTAACCAGATTGATAATATCAAGTTTGAGAACCACCCGGATCGAACCAGTAACACCGAAGTTATGGACCTTTTTCAATATTTGGAAATGCACATTGGAAACCCAATGGGTCGTGGGTTCAATCTCACTGGAGGCATATGTTGTTGTTGTTTTTTTTCATGGGAAACCTTGGTTCATGGGTTCAATTCTTTTTTCTTTTTTTTTGTTTGTTTTATTATTATTAGTGTTTTATATTTTTTGTTATATTTCTTTTCTCATAAGAAACCTTTTACTCTTTCATTAGGAGCTTATGGGCTCTTTTTGGATCAGTTTTACATAGAGTTATAGGAAAGAACTTCAAACATCTTCTCTGAAACTACAAGAGATAAAGGTTTAATATTGTTTATTTATTATCAACTTTTGGATCCTCTACCAAGTTTGTTCAAATGGTAAACCTGGAGTCACATTTAGCCCCGCTCCAGGGTTAGCCAATAGAGCGATACAGGCCCTCTTGGGCCTCTTTTTTGTTAGTTTCTTACGCTCTACCAGACAAGCTATGGTCGGCTTATGTTTCGCGATTACCACGACATTTATGTTGATTCTCTTCAGTATAATCCGATATAGACTCCTGTCTCGTCACGAGTAATACCTTGATTCCATTAGGCCTTGCAATAACTGTGACTTTGACACTGTGCATCAGATTCTTCAGATTTCGTCTCAAATACCAACTGAAACGATGTAAAATACTTTATTTTTGCATACCTTACTATAAATAGTAACAAATTAATGAAGGAAAAAATCCTGTACCTTCTTTAATACCCAAGGTCAATATCACTGCATTTCCATGCAAGTGCGCCAATAAGATAAATTGACACTGAGCCAATAACCTATTTGTGGCACGCTGTGCCAAAAAATGTTATTGGCAAACTGTCAACAACTTGTTTTCGGCCCGCGAATGCGTATGTATATGTTGGAAAATAAAAGTCCATGTGTGTAGGTCTTCTGCCAGCACAAAGGTAAACAGAAAACATTACAAAGTCAAAGACAAACAACGTCACTTGATCTAGTTATGACGATGTTTTGTTGCGTCACGAGTAAACGTAATTCAATTTAAAATTCAGTGGCGGATTCAAGAGGGGGATGGGGGCGCACCATTACATGTTTGCTATTAAATGAATATACTGTTCAATATGAATGAATTACTTTTAAAATCTATTACTTTTTTTGTTTTAGAAAACGCGGAGGCTCTTATGAACACGATATACGGCTTCACAATTCATGAATACCATCCTAGAGCGGGGGATCTAGAGCTACTTAAGGACGACATCTGAAGGAATAGTTATGTTGTATTTACTGAGAGGGCAATCAAGACGAGGAACGGAAAGACGAGGAACGGAACTGAGAGTGAACTTTTAATTATTTAAAACCATGATGGGTTATTAAAAGTGAATCGGAACAGAATACACCTTGAATATATATTCACAAAAATTACATTTGAAATGCTGCTGTAGATCTAATATTACATTCAATAAAACATATTTTGTGACATTTATGTTATAGTCTAGATTGAATTAAAACAAAACAAACAAACAAAACAAACATGTGTAGAAAAAATATTCATTAAAAGATATTCCTATTGTCTTTTTGTTTCCTCCTAGAATGTGTGCAATAAAAATCTCATTAAACGGCAATGGTGTGCCGAAACAGGATATTGGCGCACCTAGTGAGATATTGGCACGAGGGCTTTAGCGCACCTAGTGAGATACTGGCACGAGGGCTAAATATTTCACTATTGTTTGGGGCGCTTGTTTCAGCCAAAGGGTTTTTGGTCTTTTAAGATAAAATTAATCTACTACCTAAATAAGTTGTATGTCGGTGAATCAGACATTTTTAGTGGTAAATAAAAATACCTTACTTTTCAAAATCGGTTGAGAAATAAAAACTTTATCATGTTCATGCGCGATAGTTGTATTTGTATTCTGCTGCATGAAAAATTTGAAGAATATTTTATTTTAGAATATTTATCCAAAAATGGTTTTAAATTGTTGGATATTAGTAAATTAAGACACCCTGGACGTTTTATAGCAAAAACTGAAGTTATTTGGAATTTCTTAATTTTCTGCAGTCCCACAACACGGAATTTACATAGGAAAAGCCCCATCAAAAAATCATTTTGGCTGTGAAATATTTATTTCTCAACCGATTTTCAAAATTAAAGTAGTTTTATTTACCACTAAAAATGTCAGTTCTAATAATATATAACTGATGTGCGTATTATTTAAATTGCTCAAGTTGCTGCAGAAAACCTTTGGCTGAAACAAGCTCCCCAAACAATGGGTGCGCCAATATTCAGTTTGGGCACACCATTGCCGTTTAATAACTCTTAATATTATTATATCCATTACGTATAATATGCCGTCTAAGTTAATAATATGCTGATTCTTTGAGAGATATCACCCTTTAATTCCAATCTTTTTTTAATGCTAAAGAACCTCTACCAAGATAGTATCTCAGACAACAAATATCCTTGTAAATCATAATGACATTGCTATATAATAGTATCGTATATATTACATGTTTTACACTATATATTAAAATAATGTATTACTTCCAACTTCTTTACAACTATAGCCACATTGTATCTCAATCAGAATCATATTGTTAAATAGCTTTTCTGTGCCATCTGTATCAGATACGATTTCTCGTAGAAGGGTTTGATAGCTACTTTTGTCAGATTCGTGTTGCAAACAACAAAAACAGACATTTTAATTAAACACAAGCAGCCGCATAGGGCATCATCTGTACAATCATATAGTACGAATTTTTGTCTGTTACCGGTGGCGCCTCAACTGTAAACGTTTTCATTTTCTCGTATAAGCATTTCGTCTAAGCATTTTAAAGATGACTTCAACTACTTTTCTCTATTGTTTGTGTTTGTTGCTTCCAACCGGCCACCGTTTCAGTATCTATTGACATTCACACTAGCGCTTGTTAAGTGCTGTGTGGCGGCCGTAAAATGTCGCCCCGACTACACATCTGTAGTATTATTATTTACTGGTCCTTTGAGATCATCAAGCCCATTCTGTGTTGCTTTAAAGAAGAATATCGCTTAAGCCGGTGCTAGGAGTTACTTTTACAGTTTTTATTTTACTATTTCTATTATTTTGTTTGTAGCTTGTGTGAATTTGTTTTAAATTTAGAATTGTTCAACAAGTTACAAATAAAGTTAATCACTAAATAAAACAACTTACAATCACAACGTGTTCTACTGTGACTTGATTTACAAATGTACAAACATTAAGAGACACACAATTTTACATTATTAAAAGCATGAATAATGCATATAATTTACAATGGAAACTCTTGCTTCCATACCTTTTTAGATTTCAAGATGCAGTAAAATGAATTCATTTCTTGTATAGGTAACATATTATTACAAGGTGAGCAATTACCAGAATGTATACCCTGCTTTGCACCGTAAACGGTGGAATGAGTAGACTTTGATCCTATGCGTCAGAGGTACTACAATGTTAATACTATGAAAGAGTTATATGAAACTATAGATTTTAGTCTTGTTTTAGATTTCCTGAAATAAATCAGACTATATAAATCATTATAATATGTTCTTCTATATATTTACCTATTTATATACCCGTTGACGGTCATTTGTTGATTTACATATATAGTTTATATTACTACCATATCATCCCTTATTTGTAAATAGTTTTATCTATATATTTACATTAATTTTTAATTACTACTTCATTTCTTCATCTTTTATCATTTTTTGCGCACAATATGACCTATTTATATGTCGACGTGCCGTAAAACACCATTCATTTATTCATTCATTGTATTCTACACCTTGTAACACTAATACACACCCTCTCTCAGGAAGCAAAAAATTGAACAATGCTACATCCATAATGTATTTTCAGTAAATAGTGTCTTCAAATTCCCCTAGGGAGTGGTAGGGTGAGGAGGGTTCACCTCATTAGCTTTCAGCTTATAGGGAAAATGTAGTTTCAGAAAGTGTGGTAGCTGGAAACACTTATTACATTTCTGCTATGGTTGTCAAAGTAATATTCCCCTTCTTTACCTTTTTTAATAGATAACAGCACATTGATGCATATTAATATTTGCTATTATCATGATGATCCTAATATTGAAAATACAATCAACTTGTCTGCAAAAACAAGTATTTACGCCGATGCGTTATTCTAATTCACTCAAGAAAATCTTCCTATATTGGCATTTTCATTACCATGTGCTTGCTTGTTTTCGAGAGGATTCTGTTATTTTAATTGTTTTTTGTTTCTCTCATTATCTTGGAAATTAAAATCTCAGTGGCAGGCATTTCTGGCTTAGTGTTTCTTTATTTCTCCTTCGAATACACTTTTCAACTGGACTTTTGACCTACGTATCGATTGGTTGCGAGAAGGCGGTTTTGATGTCTGATACCAGTTTCGGCTGGATTCGGGACGAAGGATTTGTCTGCTATTAGTATCGGCTGGACTGGGACTGAAGTTGTTTTCTGGTTTTTGGTTGTCTGTATTTGGGATGGAGATTAAGTTCGGCTTGTTTCCGGACGGAGGTTTTGTCTTCTAACAATGTCGGCTAGATTTGGAATTTGGGATTGCGGTTTATTATTTTTCTATCGATGTCGGTGGGAAAATGGTTGTGTTTGTTCGACTGGCTTGGGGACGGAGGTTTATTCTGCTATCTACATGTATGAGTGTCGGTTGCATAGGGAAGTCGGTGTTGTCTACTATCAGTGTCGGATGCACATAGGGTGGTGATTTTGTCTGCTATCAGTGTCGGATGCACATGGGTTGGTAGTTTTGTCTGATATCAGTGTCGGCTGCACATGGGGTGGTGTTTTTGTCTGCTATCAGTGTAGGCTGCACTTGGGGCAGTGGTTTTGTCTGCTATCAGTGTCAGCTACACATGGAGTGGTAGTTTCGTCTGCTGTCAGTGTCGGATGCACATAGGGCGGAGGTTTTGTCTGATATCAGTGTCGGATGCACATGGAGTGGTGTTTATGTCTGCTATCAGTGTCGGCTGCACTTGGGGCAGTGGTTGTCGGCTGCACTTGGGGCAGTGGTTTTGTCTGCTATCAGTGTCGGATGCATATGGAGCAGTGGTTTTGTCTGCACATAGTGTCAGCTGCACATTGGGTGGTAGTTTCGTCTGCTATCAGTGTCGGATGCACATAGGGCGGTGGTTTTGTCTGCTATCAGTGTCGAATGCATATGGGATGGTGGTTTTGTCTGCTATTAGTGTCGGCTGCACTTGGGGCAGTGGTTTTGTCTGCTATCAGAGTCGGATGCATATGGGGCAGTGGTTTTGTCTGCTATCAGTGTCAGCTGCACATGGGGTGGTAGTTTCGTCTGCTATCAGTGTCGGATGCACATAGGGCGGTGGTTTTGTCTGATATCAGTGTCGGCTGCACATGGGGTGGTGTTTTTGTCTGCTATCAGTGTCGGCTGCATTTGGGGTAGTGGTTTTGTCTGCTATCAGTGTCGGATGCATATGGGGCAGTGGTTTTGTCTGCTATCAGTGTCAGCTGCACATGGGGTGGTAGTTTCGTCTGCTATCATTGTCGGATGCACATAGGGCGGTGTTTTGTCTGCTATCAGTGTCGGATGCACATGAGGTGGTGGTTTTGTCTGCTATCAGTGTCGGATGCACATGGGGTGGTGGTTTTGTCTGCTATCAATGTCGGATGCACATGGGGTGGTGGTTTTTTCTGCTATCCGTGTCAGCTGCACATGTGGCGGTGGTTTTGTCTGCTATCACTGTCGGATGCACATAGGGTGGTGTTTTTGTCTGCTATCAGTGTCGGATGCATATGGGGCAGTGGTTTTGTCTGCTATCAGTGTCAGCTACACATGGAGTGGTAGTTTCGTCTGCTGTCAGTGTCGGATGCACATAGGGCGGAGGTTTTGTCTGATATCAGTGTCGGATGCACATGGGGTGGTGTTTTTGTCTGCTATCAGTGTCGGCTGCACTTGGGGCAGTGGTTTTGTCTGCTATCAGTGTCGGATGCATATGGAGCAGTGGTTTTGTCTGCAATCAGTGTCAGCTGCACATTGGGTGGTAGTTTCGTCTGCTATCAGTGTCGGATGCACATAGGGCGGTGGTTTTGTCTGCTATCAGTGTCGAATGCATATGGGATGGTGGTTTTGTCTGCTATCAGTGTCGGCTGCACTTGGGGCAGTGGTTTTGTCTGCTATCAGTGTCGGATGCATATGGGGCAGTGGTTTTGTCTGCTATCAGTGTCAGCTGCACATGGGGTGGTAGTTTCGTCTGCTATCAGTGTCGGATGCACATAGGGCGGTGGTTTTGTCTGATATCAGTGTCGGCTGCACATGGGGTGGTGTTTTTGTCTGCTATCAGTGTCGGCTGCATTTGGGGCAGTGGTTTTGTCTGCTATCAGTGTCGGATGCATATGGGGCAGTGGTTTTGTCTGCTATCAGTGTCAGCTGCACATGGGGTGGTAGTTTCGTCTGCTATCATTGTCGGATGCACATAGGGCGGTGTTTTGTCTGCTATCAGTGTCGGATGCACATGGATTGGTGGTTTTGTCTGCTATCAGTGTCGGATGCACATGGGGTGGTGGTTTTGTCTGCTATCAATGTCGGATGCACATGGGGTGGTGGTTTTTTCGGCTATCCGTGTCAGCTGCACATGTGGCGGTGGTTTTGTCTGCTATCACTGTCGGATGCACATAGGGTGGTGGTTTTGTCTGCTATCTTTGTCGGATGCACATGGGGTGGTGCTTTTGCCTGCTATCAGTGTCGGATGCACATGGGGTGGTGCTTTTGTCTGATATCAGTGTCGGTTGCACATATGGCGGTGGGTCTGTCTGCTATCAGTGTCGGATGCACATGGGGTGGTGGTTTTGTCTGCTTTCGGTGTCGGCTTGAATGAGAACAGCGTTTGTGTCTGCCATCCGGTTTAGCTGGATTGGGAATGTAGGTTTTGTCTGAGAACTGAGGACAGTGGTTTTGAATGTTGTCTGTATCGACGGTGCTTCTGTCTGCTATTAGTGTTGGCTGGATTGTGATTGAAGTTTTTTGTCTTTTATCGATGTCGGCTCTATTTTCAATGATTACGCATAGTGTACGGCTGTGCGATACTGTGTTGGACGAGGGATGATGTGTGGCTGCAGAAGGGATGGAGGTTTTGTGTGTCTTCAGTGCAGTTATGCATAAGCGGGATAGGATGTTCTCCTGTATTCGAGTAAGAGGTTCGGGTAAACTGGGGATGGTGTTGCTGGCTATTATCAGTTACCTTGTGTTTATGCTATATTTACTTAGCGAGTCAGTGTTTAGAGAGTGTCAGTAAACCAAGGAGATCCTTTTGACGATGTTAATTATACACCAGTATCATGTATTCAATGTCAAGTGTTTGCAAATTTGCAATTATGAAGAACAATGGGGACTATCAAGATAATAAGTGTTTGGAATATCAAAGAAAATATCAAAATAGATAAACACCATACTGTGAAATGAATTTTGCCCATCTGGTACTGCAAGTAATCTGTCCCGGCTTCATTGTGAAGCTGAATTAGACATGAAGCTATTAAGAGACTGATATCCTGAAAAGAAGCCATAGCGACGCAGTAGATAAAACATGTCTCGAGATTAAATAGCAGTTCAAGTGCCACAGTCTTTGTCCGGTATGTCCTGACGCAAGACACGTTACTTAGCTTCGTCCGTCGGATAGAGATGGAGGTAAAGAAAACAGTCCCGTGTAACAAAGTTACCAATCAATCCGCTGTAATGTTATTTACCTTATGTGGGAGAATTAAACTCAATACCGATATGATACCGACTACTATGGACTGTCATTATAGGTAAAAAAGCCAGCAGAATGACCCTCTGCAATATTAAGGACCTATTTCCCAACGCTAAATGATCATTAAAAATGCATTGAAAGATTGCTTATTTACCGCTTACATGTTACAAGTCTGATTAACTCAGGTAATAAAAACTGTATAAACTATATAAAGGCCCGAGAAACGTTTTCCTTTGAAAAGCGTTCGTATATTGAACAATTTCTAGGGTATATCAGTAATATATAATACTTCAAATTGTACTTTTATGAAGAAAAAGAAAATAGAAAATTAACAAGTTAGCTGTACTAAATACAAAACTTCTTTCGATAATTCATTGTTTTTAGCAACAAGGCACGTCAAAACACAACTAATTAAACACATGCTAAATTTACATGAGTCTTTTAGCGAAAACACTTAAAATAAATCTTTCTCCTCTTCGGTTACACATTGCTTCATCTATATAAATTCCACATAATAACTCCACTTTTCTTAGATCTAAGCCATGTGTACGTCTTACACCTTTAAACTTCATTCGGCAACCTCATTCCATGTTCCTTTCAATAATTTGACTATTATTTTTATAACGGCTCAAAAGTTTCTTTAACACCTGTTTTGAGAAAAGATTACGTTACGTCTGTATTCAGACATCGTTTAATTACATCTAAACGCAGAGTGTTTCCTTCTATAAGTAAGTGCAATGCTAAGAGGTGCAATTGTTCCAATTATTTGTCTTGCAAGTCCACCATTAAATCAACTGTTGATGGTAGAACATTTAATATACGTCTAGCTTCAAATGTTGATTGACGTACTTCTCACTTCATTTATGTTTTGACTTGAAATGCACCACGTTGTGGTGTTTAATATGTTGGACAAACAGGTCGTTCCTTAAAAGTTCGATTCCGTGAGCATAAATATAATGCAGGAAATCCCAAAAAGCTAAAGAAGAACCTGTACCAACACTTTCGTCAGTCGGGTCATAGTTTTAGTAACGTCACTGTTCAATCTGTTGAATATATAATGTATGATAATGATACAACCAAACACTTTTAAATAAAAGCTAGACATACAGCAGAACTAAAGTGGATAAAAAAACTTGCAGACACCATTTCCACTGGGCCTTAATGATAATATTTCTCAACAAGGAAATATTTTCAAAAGAGCGTTATATTGACATTTTTGCTATAATTTACATTCGAAAGCGTAAATCTAGGTCTCATGGTTGTAGACGTAATGGTATCATCAAACGGAAATCACGTATTACTATGTCAGTCGCTGATTTACAAAATATTTTTAAACAGTCTGGCAAGCACTCGATCCTTTCCTGTCTCACTTCTCTATCCAATTGTTCACTTAAGCTGATTGACAAGGAAGCAGACACAATTGTCATTCGAACAGATCCTTTGTATAACACTGCTTCCATAATTTAAGGTTATACACAGCATGTTCTCCGACCCCATATTGACAAGGAGTCTGATCAGGTCAGACATTTTCTAAATATTCTTTATCTTAATAAGGGTATTGGTTTTATTGATATACCAAGTATTTTTCGAGATAATAGTGTCGTTGATTCTATACCTAAATATCTTAAAACATTCCGAAAATTTGTTATAAGTACAAAGAACAATTAGAAGTATGATTTTCAACTACAACAAAATAGTGTCTGACATTGATATAGTAAATAACACTCCTAAGGAATGCGAGTGTAGAACATCCAAAGTTTGCTATGCTCCGGCCGGTCATGTCATTAGTGGTTATTTTGATATTATAGATAAACGTATTCGGCATTTGTTTTTTAAAGGTCCGAAGTATAGATTACCTTCTGTGATGGATTGTTATGCATGTCGTGGTCAGATCGCCTAATCCATTGAATATTTTAGTATTAAATGGTGTCGTAGAGAACATGCTGACCCTAACTCCCTTTCTACTTGGAAAAATACTATTTTTAACTCGCTATGATCCTGTATTCAGCGCCCAAATAGACAAGACAGTGTAAACAAAACTACATCCCATCAACAGGAATTCTCTAACAATAAAGTCCACATCCTGAGAAACTAACTAAAGAAACACATACAATAATAAAACATCTCAGAATGTATCCAGAATCGTACTGAACGACCATAGTAGTTGCCGCTAAAGAGAAAATCAATCTAGGGTACGACCAGAAAACCGGAGGGACGAAAGCTCATGCACCCATCTCGATTAGTTGGGGTTTCATTAGGTACAATCATAGAGTCCCAAGAGGTAGTCCAGTCATCGCACAAGTGAAAAGTGAAGCGTAATGACTGACTGTAGAGGGGTCAATCATTAAACATGCAGTGCGCTGTAAAACCAAAGGGTTATATCCTTTTCTGACGAACTTCCTGATTAAATTTGTTAAGCTGTCAGGAAACCCGTCAGACCCCTTTAACTTTCGAAGTTTATAGACCACATCTCCATAAAATGAGGGTTGTGATATGCCTAGTCGCAGAAGTGTCTTAAGGTTGGTGTTGTACTTTTCTAGCAGGCCCTCGTTGAGACGGTAGCATTTAGAGAAATATCTACGTAGTTTGTGATAACGAAAACCCTGCTGAAGACGTTTACTTGTAATAACTTGATTTCGATCATTGAATTCTATAACATCATTAAACGCTCTAGCAAATCGAATGAGCTGGGAGATATACACCCCGTATGAGGTAGCACGAGGTACATCTACATCCAGGTGTGGATAGTTAACGATGTTAAAATTGAAATCATCTCTCTTATCATAGATTTTAGTATGAATACAATCATTTGAAATCGAGAGATGAAGATCGAGAAAAGCTGCTACTGTATCCGAACTGTTGGCTTTATTCAACGTGAGCTCTGGTGGATAAATGTTAGTAACCATATGAGCAAAGAACGGATTAATTTATCAATATTGAGTATGTCATCAAGATACCGAGAAGTATTGTTAAAGGTATCAATAATTTCACCCTGGGTAGCAGGTGACAAACTCAACAGAAAATCTCTTTCATAGCAGTACAAAAACAAATCTGCAACAGCCTTTAATGACACCTCTCGGTATCTGGATGACATATTGAACATTGACAACCCTTTCCTTTCTACTATGGTTAATAATATATATCCTAAAGTACTTCAACTTAACAAAGCTAATATGTTTGATATTAACGCTTCTTTTCTCGATTTACATCTCTCTTTTGAAAAGGGTGAATTAATTAGCAAAATCTAAGACAAGATATGATTTTAATTTTGATATTGTTCCCCGAGCAACTTCTTTAGGGGTCTATGTGTCTTAACTTATTCGTTTTTCTAGAGCTTGTACTCGATTTGAGGACTTTAATATTCGTAATCTTTGTTTAACTAAAAAGCTACTCCATCCGGGCTACCGTTACTATAAACTTCGTCAAACATTTTATTATCGTAACCCTGATCTTTTTTCCAAATATAAATGTAATGTAAGAACTCTTCTGCGACAAGGACTTTCACAACCTGACTTTGTGGTGATTTGATTTACAAACTTCGTAAGATTCTTGGTTATGATCACTTTCATACTATCTTTGTCAAACTTGTTAAAAGGTTTATCAAAAGAGGTTATGACCCTATCATTTTGCAACGTACTGCATGCTTGGTGGTGGACCCATTTACAGTTCGCCACTATGCTTCCTCTTAATTGTAGGATGACCGGACAGAATGTGGACTCTATGATGACGTCTACCTAAAGCCAATAAGGACGGTGACGGTTGATGTTTGTCTGAGGTCTTGTCGTGCCCTCAATGGTTTATTCTTTTGTTGCTCTGGCTTCTGCCAAGTCATCGAGTACCTTCTTTGTGGCTTTCTAGGCTATTTTTTATTGTATTTATATATACACGAGCATCTTTGTGTTTTACTTATATTGCCTATTAATGTTGCCTTGTTGATTAGAGTATAGTTCATGGCGGAGATTGCTTTATTTACACTGTCCCGTTTAATTGGGATTACAGCTGGGTAAGTGTGAGGTTTGGTGCACCCTAGAACCTTGTTTAAACGCCTAGCGGCCTTTTTGCCACTGACCGTTCCAAAGCAGTAGCCCTACTGTCAACCCTTTTTGTGTTTGTGAAGTCATATATTACTATTGCCATTCTTGTTTGTCTTCTTGCATTTATTGGGGTTTACTGTGTTCTTTGAAAGCTGCATTGCCTGTTCGATTTTCATACTTACTTTTATGATTTAATATGTTGGTTTGAAACAAAATGCGTATTGGGAGAGCATCAGCATCTGAAACAAAACTGAATACCACCATTTTCCCATGCAAATGTATGTCTATCAGTGACTTAGTTACCTATACCAGGCATGCTTTATTTTCCCATTACATACGATTCATTAGTATGATCCTAAACACAAACTGCTTTGATTTAGAGAGTAGACATCCGAACACAAAGTCACGAGTATTTAATAATATACTCAAACCATATCAGCCATATTATTATTATTATTAAAAGCTTACAGTCTTATGTCATATAGATAGAACTTTTCCTATACATTGATGAGATATTTGATTTGGCAAACATCTTCTCTCAGCTGGTGATCTAAAAACATGTTCCTATTAGACGTTTAACAAAGGCATATACCAGGGGACAACAAGGTATAAAACTTGCGAAGCCCGACTATAGGTTACACGTATGTACACGTATGCACATGGATAAATATGGTAAACTTACTAACTATCATAAACAATACTTATTTTCATAGTGCGTCCAACTTCAATTTCATCTCCAAATCGTAGAGACCGCCATTTTGAAACTTCTAGTCTCGTTTTTGATCAGCTCCCTGTCTCACGATGAAGTCACAAAGACGTGATTAACAATAAATAGCAAACAATAACTTACCGGCGTTCTGTCATGAACAAAAATAATGAATTTTGAAGAAGTCTTAAATTTTTTTGGCAGGATTTCTGTCGATTTTGATACAACTTAATTAGCGTTATTTCTATAATACACATTCGCAAAATCTCGATCAATCCCAGGGCAGACATTGACCGAGATAGAACAAATGAAGTATATGAAGGGAGGCTACTCTCTTTGACTGTTTAAAAAAGACACGTTCAAAACACGGCTAGATTTCCGGGTTCTCTGGCGGATTTTGAACGGGTTCCGAATGGGTGAGTTTTATTGCAATGAACTGGGGAAATATATTTTTGTGAAACGGAATGGGCCAAATTTTGACCCCTTATGACAAAAATTAAAACGCCGATTAAGGACATTTTGTTTTAGTATATGATATAGAACAAAATATGTTATTCCAGATAACACTAAGGAAAAAGCTAGTCAATACACATATGTTTACATTAAAAGCAAGTTAAATGTAAACATAAATTTTAATATGAAATAGGAACTGCCTAAATAACTGGAAAAGTACTTCGATACAATGAGTAATTAATTGTGTGTTGACATCCTACGTTTTTTGATGAGTGTTAATACCAAACAAATATTTAATGTTATTATTCCAATTTTACGTATACACTTACATGGACTTAAAGGTGGATTCAAGTTAAGCAGACCCCAGGTATTTCACCTCCATCCCCCCACCCACCACTTCACTACCCCAACACCCTCTCCCCACAAAATTATAAATAATAAATAAACCTTGCATTCTATTAAATGCGAGAGGATGTAAAATGCCATATAGATGTAAGAAGATAAACATGTTGCTGCGTGATTTCACTCACTCTCTAAAACTAAAACATGCATCTGCACATGTTACTAGATTCATTGAGATTATCTACAGTACTGCACTTTTTTAACACGAGATTGACATTTTAAAATATTTAGGCCAAATAAAATAATACATGTGCCTCTGTTTAGTGTGACAGGACCGACTCTTTTTAAAACACCATTGACACCTCATTTTTATTGAAAATAAAACAAATCTTATTATTCCGACAATTGTTCAGTTTGTCAGCGCCCGAAAAGTTAAGTACACTCGCACAAAATGCACCAAAAATGCTCGTGCATCTTTCCTGTACAAAGAAAAAGATCAACTAGAGTCTGCCGCTCAAATATATTTCTATCATTTTGTTCTCGAGCTAAAAGCGAGAACTAAAAGTCTTTATACTTATTACTGTTATATTATATATTAAAATATAAAGCAAAAACTAAAAATCTGACCTTCCCGGTATAACTAAAGGGACATGAATGGGGAAAGGGACCTATATAATCATAATTAAATATTGTTTCCCCATTATTTTAATAACGGTAATACATAATGGATTTGCTAAAATATACGTAGTCCAAAAAAAGTAATAGTCGATACTGAAATGCAAGAAAGAAAGTGATTCCCTTTCGCCCTTTAGTCGTTTTACGAAATGGAGCTATATAATCATACAGAAAAAAGAAATCCTTATTATTTTCATTTGTAAAATCGCATAACAGTTTTGTCAAAAGAGATATAGTGTATACAACAACAAAATTAGTATATAAATATAATACGACAGTAAGTACACGAAAGGAAATTCCCTTGTAATTAATTAAATGGTTTTCATGTTTTCTTTCGTTACTCATATATTATATGGTAGAACAAGCTGAGAAATAGGAAAATCTATATTGTATTAGATCATTTGCAAGCAGGTTTAACGTAAACATTTTACTTGATATATAAATTGAAACGCTAATTTCAATGCATGATAAACATTTCAAAATTACCGTATTTCTCTTTAACTCGCGGCGTCCCATTCAATTTTCTACTTAACTTTAATGTTTGCGTACCTATTAATAATTTTTCGAATATCTCAACGAATGAACGATTTTAATGAATGTAGACACATATTTAGTTCATACTGCGCGCTAAAATAGATGGAATGAAATTGTTAATTATTAAACTGTATAGGTAAAACTAATTACAAATAAAGGACGATAAGGTAAGAAAATAAACTATTATTTATAAGGAGGTAAACAAATGCGTGTAAACATGAAAATGCAATTATGAACATACAGTCTGATTTGTTTTAAGAGATATAGAACAATACGGAATTGTGACATTCAAAACGTACAGTTTTAATTATTTTATTTCAATACGTTAAAGTAGATTTAAATTAAAAATGATAGGCTACTACTTATTATTAATAAATTCAGGTGTTCATTTTGTCTAAAATCTTATTTTTTTAGATTGCCATGTGTGCTTTTGAATATTTAAAAATATATTTTTTTTAGATGTATTTGTCAGGCTTTAGGGCTAATTCAACCAGTGTTCACAATTATTCATTAGGCTATTTAGTCAAACTCGACCTTCCTACACATTTCTTTCCGGCAATGTTGCTTTAAACACAGGTATTATGTTATTAGACTTTAGAAATATATTTGTTTACACATTTTGCTTAAAGTCATATCTATATCTATTGCTAGATGTAAGATTAATTAAGATTATGATTTGATCAAATTTAGAAATTAGAGTTAGTTTTTCACTCTTAAAATAGAGACAGATTTATATTTAAGGCATTTATCTGTACAAAATATACATTTTGTTGAAGTGCTTAGCCCGTTACATAGGTAGTGCCTATTTCATATTACTGATTATGCTAATAAATTGCCCGTTACATAGATAGTGCCTATTTCATATTACTGATTATGCTAATAAATTGCCCGTTACATAGATAGTGCCTATTTCATATTACTGATTATGCTAATAAAATGCTGATATAAACGTCGAACAGGACATGTAGCATTCAAGGACCACAGTCAAGCAAAAACACGCATTGAAACAAACAACAATTTAAAGAATAAAGTATCAAGGTAACTATGTGACATCACACCTATAACGGGTTGACTGTAGAACATAGAAAGTAATCGATTCTAAGGAACAAATTATGGCTTACAACAACCTACTAAGCAAACAAATGTAGCTTTATCATGTTTATCACATACTAATTAACTACGATCATTGTATTTATTACTTTTGTCAATATACGCCCTATTTTACTTCACCTCTTCTGTTTGTATAATGAATTGTACTGATTGTATTTCCTACTACCATCACCGGAACTAAATATGCTTTTCCTGATACATTTTGTTTTATCGATCAAGTTACATTAAAGCTTCGACTTATACTCAATATTGACAGTTTAGACGTGATTTATGTTACAAGTCCTAGTATGAAAACAGCGTTAATGGCAACTTATTTGTTTGAGACAAATATAACGTAACTGGCAAACAGGTTTAATGTGTCATACTTAAATGCCTTTCTCTTTGGAAGAACTATTGAAATTTGATAACGTGCTTTTCCACGATTGGAATGACACGATTCCTGACATAACTGAATAGAACGGAATTAAGTTAAATGGCACATAAGCGCACAAATGGAATCGATGGTGCTATTTTTGCACAGCAATTTACACGCATATTCATTAAGGACATACGTCAATCCGTTTTTCTTTCTTCCAAATGCCATTATAACTGAGAAGAAGCCTCTACTTGATATACCTATACTAATGGAGAGGATAAGTGTTGGCATATATCCAGGAAGTAGTTAAAGCTCACAAGCGCGATGGTGGATCATCTTGGTAGACACTCAACAAAGTTGGAAAGACGTCAGTACGTGCTCTCATGTTAAGGCCTTGTATGAACGTAATACACAAAAGATGTGGTCGTTTCCTAAACATTTCTCACTGTTCGTCAGCAAGTTCAAGCATTTATAACCTTAATGAACATACTGATATGTTTCGATGACACACTTTATCCGGAATATCTAGGTTATGAGACAAACAGTATGTTCCCGTGTAAATGCACTGAATAGTCAACTTATGTCCAATTTCCCATTATTCTTCGAAAAGTGTTAAATGTAATTCGAAAGTATCGTAAATATTCCCATGACACCAACATTTTGCGATTACACCCAAACCCTTACGCGCCAGTACATGTATGTCAGTTTATTTATTGCAAGTCAATATGTGTGTTTTTCCCCAGTGAAGAGAGAATCCAAATAGTAAAGCAGACAAATACAACACATGTTACAATTTGAATAAAACAATAGGAGTATTTCTTCAGAAATAAGTTCTGGAAGGTTGTTTTCCATGGAATCGTTATATAGTGATCCTTACATGTTTACACTTCACGAAGTCATGCACGATCTCGTGGTCTATTTAAGTAAAATAGTGAAACAGCATCAGAAAACGTCAGGGATACAGGTTTTTGTGTACATGAAAGTATTAGGTATACGATATTGATAGTTACATCATGTACATAATATAAACAAAAGTTGTGGATATATTTGGGTTGGCACTATGATGGCGGTGTAACAATGGTTTACGTTGGTGAGCATGTTTTGTATTTTAAAACTAATAACAGTGTGTCAGATATAATATGTAAGGTTATTTGAATATCATTATCCGCAATGCAATAACACTCGCTTTCAGTCGCAACTTCTAACACAGAAGTTATGGAAGGTATATTAAATCCTGACTTGCAAATTATGTCTGAATGGGCTAAAACATGGTTAGTAAAGTTTAACCCAAATAAGTTTTATTTATAACGTCAACAAATAACATCAGACAACCAAATTTATATTTTAATGACGTACAACTTACATTTGTAGAACATCACAAACCTCTAGGCCTGACTATAAGTAATAATGGTAAATGGCATGACCATATTAAAAACATTCTAACCTCAGCATCCAAAGTTTTAGGCCTAATGAGAATTTAAAAATACAAAGTAGGTCGAAAAACTATGAATCAAGTATATATATCATATATGCGACCAATTTTAGAATATGCTTCCACAGTGTGGGACGGTTGTACTGTCGGTAAGAGTAACTCTTTAGAACATTTGCAATATGAAGCTGCGCGTATTGTTACCGGTTTGACTCGATCCGTATCTATTAACAAAATAATCGTCGAAATGGGATGGCTTTCGCTAGCAGAAGACGAACATTTCAGAAACTTATAACTGTATTTAAAGCTAAAAATAAAATGTTGCCTGAGAGTGTAAATAACTTGTTTCCTCCGTTTGTTAGAGATAATAATAATTACAACTTGAGGAACTCCGATGACTACGTAACACCGATAAGGAGAATTGATTATTTTCCAATTATGTTCGTGAATTAGTATCTTTAAAGGCATTTAAATGTTGTCTCCTCAACACAATGATTAAGCGTCCCACTGTCCCGTCGTTTTATTTATGCGGCTCACGATCACTTTCTGTAATTCATGCTCGCATTCGAAACTTATGCAGCAACCTTAATGGTGAGTTGTATTTGAACCATTTACGATTATCACCAACATGCGACTGTGGACAAGACAAAGAAGATGCTGAACATTTTCTTTTTAAATGTTGTCGATTTACTGAACAGAGGCGTGACCTGTTTATATCAACCAGACTTTTCCATCCGTTGAACGTTGACAAATTGTGTATTGGCAATACAGATTTTAGTGATAAAGAAAATGAAACTGTTTTTCTAGCTGTGCAAACATATATAAAAGACACCAGGCGTTTTAACTAGTGTATTAAAACAACTCAGCAGTGTGTTCGGACTGACCCTATGTACTCTTCTCCTCCTTCTTTTCTTTTTTTTCTTCTTTTCTTTCACCCAAATATTGTGACAACTGTTTACGTCTACATTTGTAAACTTTAGTTCATTTATTTTCTGTATTCATTGTTTCTTAATACGTTTACTATAGCCATAACATTAAAATTGTTCTTTGTAATTTAAACTGTATTGGGAAGGGCCGTAACGAATGTTGTAAGAACTTGTGGCCCGACCCGTTAAAAAAAATGCAATAAAATATGTTTAAACCGATTACACTGAAAAATATTTCTTTGGGACAATAAAGCCCCGCTTTAGATATGTCATTCATATAAAACAAGTGAAGTGCCTAAGTATGTCAAGGATCTTTTATTCCTATACCCTTCTAAATAATTTAAGGACCACGAAATATAACTGTCAACAGTAATAATTATATTATCTTTAATATTATAGATTTCATATTAGTATAAACATTTTTTATACATGTATGTTATGTAACAACTGTGAAGGAATACAACTAAAGTTAAAACATGCAAAATTACCGTAAATTATCCAATGATAGTACTTTAAAAAATGACCAATGTCTGAACATGGTCGTTAATTGATTTTGAGGATTTTTATAGGGTATGACCAGAAAACCCGAGGGATGAAAGCTCATGCACCTACCTCTCTTGATCGGGGTTTCAGTAGGCGCAATCATAGAGTCCCAAGAGGTTATCCAGTCATCGCACAAGGGAAAGTGAAGTGTAGCGACTGACTGTAGAGGTGTCAATCACCAAAGACGCAGTGCGTTGTAATACTAAAGGGTCGTAGCCTTCTCTGACGAACTCCGGCAGATCCCTTTAACTTACGAAGTTTATTTTGAGAAACATCTACATGGTTCATGATAACGTAAACCCTGCTGAAGAAGTTTACTTGTAATATTTGATTTCGATCATTGAAGTCTATAACATCATTACAATCTGTAGCAGAAACGAATGAGCTGGGATATATAAAGCCCGTATGATGTAGCACGAGGTACATTCCCATACAGTGTGGATAGTTACCGATGTTAAAGTTGAAGAAATATAAAAATATCGGACAGGGAAAATCGCATTCAAGGAGGACAGTCAACCACAAAACACAGAAACAAACATGAAAACAGACAAACAAGAAGGCAAAAGTAATAATAAAAGTAAACGATATCACAAACACAAAAGGGTTGACAATAAGGCTACTGTCATCTCTCTTATTATAGATTTTAGTATGGATGAAATCATTAGAAATCGAGAAATGAAGATCGAGGAGTGCTGTTTCAGTATCCAAACTGTTGGCTTTATTCAACGTGAGCTCTGGTGAATAAATGTGAGTAACCATATGAGCAAAGAACGGAATATCAATATTGAGTATGTCACCTAGATGCAGAGCTGTATTATAAAACGCATCAATAACTTCCACTCTGGCTAGCAGGTGACAAATTCAGCATAAAGTCTCTTTCATAGTAGTTCAAACACAAATAATTTGCGATAAGTGGCGCACCGTTAGTACCCATAAGAATACCAACAACCTGGCGGTAAACAGTTTTACCGTATCCTATAAAGAAAAGTTGTACCTTCTCTAGCAAATGTCTTCTGGATCAGCTGAAGCAATTTATCTTGACTAGATTATTTGGTAGAATAGTATATAGTGTGAAGCAGTCGTAGGTGCTTAGAGAAGAGGCATGAAAATGCTTACACCGTAGTTTATCAAGGACTTTTGATAGACCAAAACAGATTGATTCCTGAGTTTTCAAAAGCCTTTCTGCAATACTTGATAACATGTTCTTTAATTTGCGGAAGTCAGGAAGTCAATAGTTTTGAGATATTGGTCGTGGTACATGAACTTGAATTAGAATAAAACGTGCTTTGTATGGAATTGTGTGGAGTTTGGGTATCCAGTACATTGTAGGGAGCCTCGTCTGCTTACTATTTACAGAAACCTTTATAGTCTCCATAAAGGTCACATACTGGGAAATAACTGGGAAATAATGTCCTTCTCCAACAAAGGTGTGGTAGATAAGCAGAAGTGCTCGCTCGCTCTGTATTTCAAAGTATTGATATAATGTAATCGTCAGACTATAATTATATTGTTGCCAGCTTATTCTGCTGGAACTAGAACTAATTTAGTATGATTCTGAATACCCTTTGTAACGTGTCGTAAATTGTAAGTAGACGGCCGTGAAATCAGGCATGGATTTGATTAGCGACATGCATTAAAATCAATATCTTAGGACCTTTGTCAATTAATTGCCGGTTCCTCTTATCCGCAGTAACATCAAGATTGTCAGTGAGATTGTGACCTACTACACAATCGTTTATAACACAATTTAGAATTTTGACAATCTCAATCAGTAGGATTAAATGTGTCGATTTCAAAATCAGAAACTATCCTGTTACAATTGAAAATAAGATTTCTAGTTGATTTTTTATTCTTGTAACATATAACAGGAGTCTCAATATTCTTGAAATACTTAGGATTTTTTTCAGTCACCCGCATGTCATTAAATACTCTAGTTAAATTAATGAAATAGATGCCAATAGATGCCTCTATTTCTCTTCAAGAAATGCCTTTTATGGTCAGCTGGAGCATCTATACTGAAAGGAAAAATAAACGCAGGGTGCGTATTTCCGCTATATATTGTATGTTTAATATGCTACTGCTAATCAAATGGTACAGGGCGACATTAGGCCTGTCCTTTTAGAAAGAATGTTTAAACAGCACTGAACACACCAATGGTTACCCCTTTAAAATTTCATTATCGTCAGAATGCGCATTTGGCTCAAGCATGTGAGCAAACTTAGGCTTTAAATGTTGCAATCACTTATCATTAAATACAGTGCTGAACTGGCTCAATTTTTCAAAGAGGAACTTCAGCATTTATGAACTTCTTGTTACAACGTGTACTGTGATTAAAACGTCTACAACATCACAGTTGTGTCCTTTCTCGAACTAACTGCACTTTTTTTTTTTACAAAACATCTTGGGATTTTCTTGGAATATATATGGAATTAAGTGTGCAGTATATGCAATATATAGCGGAAATACGCACCCTTCGCACTTCGTTTTCCTTTCAGTATATATGCGGCGTGTAACTTTGAATACTAGTATTAGATGCACCCTCAAATAATGGATTAGTACGGACGTTAAATTGCATCCGCTTCTTCGTCAAGTTTCTGTAAGCAAAAAAAGACGGACAGACTACTTTGCTAAGGAAGTCGGTGTAGGTCATTGATATACTTTTGTTAGAAACAAACCGATGACGTGTATAGGTAAACATGTGTATCGTCTGAAAGCTCTAAAGCTTCCGGTGTCTGAGAAGTGCACATAAAAAAAAGCTTGATGGTTAAAAATGTTTGTACCGACGCACGGACCGAGAGGAGTACGGATAGGCGAGCATGAGTAAAACGATATGCCCGCTCCGCTTTTGTGGCAGGTCGTAACAATAGTTCCCTGACTATGTTTATTTGCTAATTTTACGAGAAATGTACTATCATGATGTTTAACAGATATGTTCAAACAGAAACGGTAAGATGAAATACATATCCTAATGGAAATAACATCATATCAGCTGATGATCTAATGGAACTGAGAAACATATGTGGGACAATCGATGAAATCAAAAAAGGAAAACATATCATTTTTATAACAAAATGTTGGTTCTCCCACGTGAAGGCGGATGTTAATATAAGCAAATACATTAACATTTAGAACATTACATTTCCATTTAACTAGCATATCATTTGTTTGAGCAGCCAATTTTCTCAGTATTTGAGAAAACATATTTTTTACCGAAATAATTCATAATATAAATTTGATCACGTAGGTGAACTGCATTTGACCTCTTTGAAACCTGTGTCATGTGTGTGAATCATAGACTCTCTTCAAATTTTGGATCGCCTGAACACATTTCACAAGTAAGCCACTATTGATGGCCACTGTTCAGTAACGCAGAATTGTTCCGACGTCAGGCGAATAACCTTAACGTTCGAACTTCCTTTGAAGGTTCAACTTGTCAGGAAAAGTGAAGATGATGTTTTTATAATAATGGAATACAGATTAGCAGATATGCCTGGTACATACTATATTCCTACTTTTGTAAACGATGGATGCATTAACATGACGAACGTGGATAGAATAGAGAACACTAGATATAACGTCAGAATCTTTGTTACAAGTAGTACATGATTAATTTATCAAAAGTCCGTTGTTTACCGGCTTAAGCGGAATTTTATTTCAAAGTCACAGATATTGGGCACGTTGATTCCAAAATGCCAGTAACACTAATACTACTGATTCGTAGGACGGAAAGACAATATTTATAGCCGCAACACTGAACTAAACGAACGCTAATATGAACGTTGATAAATACCGATAAAGGAAATCCTTTTAAAAGCAAAAAGCACGACCAATAGAATATAGTAGCAGACCTGGTTTAATGAATCTGTTCATTAAAGATTATGTAAGAAGCAGCACTTTTCAATCCCACTACCACCGGCTTAAGCGGTATTTTACTGCAAATTTATGTTTTGACTTGAAATGCACCACTTTGCGGTATACAATATGTTGGATAAAAGGTCGCTCTTTAAAAGTTCGAGTTCGTGAACATAAATATAATGCGGGTAATCCTACAATGTTACTTGTACCAACACTTTCATCAGTCAGGTCATACTTTTAGTAACGTTACTGTGCAACAGGGTGAATATATAATTTAGGATAACGATGCTACTGAAAACTTTAAAATAAAAGCTAGACATATTGCACACTGCAAAATAGCCGCCATCTCAATGCTTGAATATAGCAATATATTCTTAATTATACATGCCATACTTATGTAACTAACAATTAATAGTGTTCAGAACTTAGAAGAATGTGGCTAAATTGCCCACACCCATACCGTTACAGGCCATTATCTTTCATATTACATGTACGGATAAACCCCATATATTGTATGGAACACAGAAGCAGTGTCTTCATGTCACACAAACAGCCTATACATGTCATGTTAACATGCAAGTATGCTTACGTATTGCACGTATTTGTGTTTGTGATGTCTTATTTGACCTTTTATTCATCTTTAAATTTGTTCTTTGTTTCTGTGTGTGTTTGTGGTTGACTGTCGTCCTTGAATGCTGATTTTCCCGTTCGTTTTTTATATCTATATTGTAATATGACACCAACGTGTCAAACATATTCATGGCGAATATTTCTTTCATCAGTAACTAATTTACTGTCTGACCAGGAAGTATCCTTTTAAAAGCGAAGGCTAATCAAATCGACAAATCGACATATATTACTTTTACATTGTACCATAAAATGAAGTCATTACATAGGCTAAAATTACATTATTTTTTGCGTGTACAAATATAAAATGCAAAGCCGTGAGAAGCGGCTTACATAGAATTGAACTAAACTAAAATATATTGGATAAGAGCAATCGGACTTACTTTGATATAATATATACCTGTTCCAATACCGCCGTGTTTAATTGATTTTATATAGAGAGAAATTATTGGACACAAAGTTTACTAACTAGGTGATGCATTAAACGTTGATACAATTATGGTAAATTTAGCTAAAAATATATTACTAAACAGAAACAAAAAGTTACGTAATTCGTTTCATGTAATAATTTGATAGAGGCTGAAAAGGACATGATACTACCAGATGTATTCAACTTACGTGTTGGTGGGAGTATCGGATATTTAGGTGCTTCAAGAAATAAGCGGATAAAAATATTCGCTGAATGATTTGTTTCAGTCCATTTTTGAGAATGAAATAGAGGAAAACCTTCTCGGTTAGGTTGATAGGCATTAAGATGGAGTTAAACCAAACAATGGCTAGTTTAAACTCAACTTTTCTGAATGATTCAAAGAGATCACGGACTGATATGAACAATGTATCAGATCCATTTACCGCAGAACTTAGTTTGGTTTAAAACTCAGTCGTATTTGTATTATCCGTAACAGGGAATGTATTAGTAATTCTGACTTTGATACGAGAAAAAAAAATGAGGACAATTACAAATATGTTTTTATTCAATCTAGCCGTCAGTGATATGCTTCTTTCCGTTTTGTGTATGCCTTTTACACTAGTTGCAACTATGCTTTTACGGAATTTCATTTTCTGGGAGGCCATGTGTATTTTAATACGGTATTTTCATGGTAAGAATCAACATGTATGTACTGTACGTTTTTATACAGTTAAACATGTATCTAATATTAATGTGTTTCCTTACTAAGCCTAAATACAACGATACATGTTATGAATCCCAGAAATGTAAAACAAATATAATTGATATACTTTGTTTAAAGAATGCTTTCACAAATTATGGGTTTTGTTTCAGCAAAAACAATAATTACCACATTGACTTAAATCTTAATGTGAATGTGCGTTCGTGAAATATCCCATTATTATTGCATACGCATTTGCAAGCTCCATTTACTTTCACTGTAAAAGGAAACGTCAATATTCGCTCATATTGAAAAGTCATACTGAGTGTGTAATTTACACTAATTCGTGCAATTTTCTTTTCATGTCAAAGAAAGTATGTCACGTAAACAATGTAGATTTTATTGTGAAAATTCCCACTATTGAACGACTCTGACATTATTCTTGCACGCGACACACTTTCTCATGGTGATGTACATTTGTGGAAAGTTTGACGCAACTCCCTCCAGTAGTTTCTAAGTAATGGCTGAGACATGAATTTGTTCATGATTTATTTTTACCCTTGACCCCCAAGTGTGACCTGACCTTTGAGCGTGACAAACCTTCACATAGTGATGAACATTTGTGTTAAAATTGATGAAATTCCCTTCAGTAGTTTCCGAGGAATGGCTGAGACACGATTTTGGACGGACGGATAGACGGACGCACGGAACGACGCACGGACGGACGGACGGACAATGAGATTACTATATGCCTCCCACAATATGGGGGCATAAAAATATAATGACTTAGGGGGTCCCTACCGCTTACGTGCATCTTTGATTAACTTCGGTATTATCTTCGGCGCAAGTTATTTGTTCACCTCTTCGATTAACTTCGTTATTAGAAAATTTTCGGAGTACATTCTTGTGTGTACGCTGAAGGTTTTCTAGTACCGAAGTTAATCGATGTGAAAAGATGTGAAAAAAAAACTTCGGCGATAGAAAAATGCGCCGAAGATAGTACCGAAGTTAATCGAAGACGTGAAAAATTAACTTCGGCGATAGAAAATGCGCCGAAGAAAAATAATAAAATATAGTAAAAAAAAATGAATAACTTCGGCTTTCCATACCAACGAGTACAAGTATGCAAAATAGAAGTTTCAGTACGATGATATTACAACACGTCAATATAAACAATATTGACGTTTTCTTTTACATTAAAAGTATACGGATCAACGGATAAACGGATCAACCTATTGGTACCGTATACACCATCAGGTTGTTTTTTAAATCCCAATTCAAATAGTTCCATGTTTGCGAATAGATCCATGCCTGTAAGACTAACCCGGAAAAAATGGTGTATTAATATTTAGAACGGACTCGAACATGTTAGCGTTTATGCGGTTTTAAAAGCTGGTTGTGATTGACAAACTCCTTGGAATGCGTCAGCGCTTCATGGTAAAAATTGACATTCACTAACGGTGTTCAAGAACTGGAAAAAATCTTTGCAAAGCATGCCTTGTCAGGTTGGTAATGGCTATTACTAGCAAGAGGTATGAATATCATCAGTGTATTTTCAGACCGTGGAATGTCCATTTTTATTGAGATAAACCGGCTCCGACTACCAGAAAGTGAAGTATATTCAAAATTAGACAATATTTATTTTAAGAGAAAGTATCACGTGAATGTAAACATTGCTAAATATGTCAGACATTGTAAAATATGTCAGATATTGTAAAATATGTCAGATATTGTTCACATTTATCACCGTAAATTTTCCATTATATTATAAACATGCCATGTGACTCCAATCGTTTTCAAACTATACTAGATTTAATAATAGTTTAGCGGCTCAGTTTATATAAAGATGTATTTTAGATTCATGTACATATTTTGAAATGGAGATTACATGTTACATTTATCCATATATTATCTATTTTAGAAATGAACGGATTGTAGTTTGTTGAACAGCACTCTCGGTGTTATTCAACAAGGTAATACAAATAATGCCCGTAGCTTGTTTTATACAAGGACAGCTGTTGTTGGCGGGATACTTTAAGGAATGTTTAAAAGCATGTCTGCACACTATTTGATTCTCGTTGAATTAAACACACATATTCCCATCTATTGGAATTGGTAATGATTTTTAAAAAAAAAAAAAAAGTTTAAATGACCCTTCACATCATTATTTGTGTATACAATACGGCATTATGTGTGTTTACCATACGGCATCATTGAATCACCGAAAAAACATGAGTTTTTTTGTATTATTTTCAAATGTGTTATTTTATTATACAGACACGACATTAAAAAAGAAGAGAAAATGAGGTTAATACAATACACGGATGACAGCCGCGTCTTCTCTTAAACAAGCACGGTGATTTTTTTACTACAGAAATAACTTTCCAAGACATATAGCGAACCAATCCCAAGGAAAATGTATTCTCCAATGCTGACGATTTCACGCAATATTTGTAGTGCTGAACCATGCCGGTAAATTGTCTCTCGTCAGTATTTGAATGCTAGTTAATCATTGCCTTTTATTGAACGTCTGTAAAATTACCGATCATAACATCACTTCACCATCATTCTGGTATTTGTCATCAAAAATCCTTATTCATTTAAAGCAATATTTTTTGTAATAAAGTCAATGCTAAAATTCCACTCTATTTATTTGTATACGTTTAATTATCTTCAGAGAATGATGACATCTCACTGCAAGTTTGCGAATGTTACCAAATGCTTGCAAATATTATTACCGAATGTTATCAAAGCGTATAACCGAATGATACCGAGTGTTACCAATTATTAGTACCAAAGGTTAGGGAAGCAAAGCAATAAATATAAAGTTATTAGTTGCACGTGGCTTTATCAGAGTGTATGGACTATATTCCAATATGCTAGATTGTATCTCCACGTTAGAGCTTACATTAACTACGGTTTGATTTCGCCATCCATAGACGTCAAGTTTTTGATATTTCAAACGTATGCAGTACTAGTAAACGTTTAGATTAAGCTGATTGGATTTTGCTTTTGTTTGATTGTTTGAATGGTGCTTTACGTCATTTTGTGCACAAGTTTGGCCATATATAATGGCCGATTTTGTGTGTGGTATATTTTGTATACCTCACGCCATCCGTACTAATCGTCAGGCATGATATTGGAAAAGACAATGTCGTAAATTCCATTATTTGGAGAAATCGGATTTAATACAATGAATGGCGACTCTGTCTTTCCTTAAACAAACATGATTTACTACTATTGACACCTTCTAAGACATATTGCGAACCAATCTCAAATAATCGAAAATGGCGGTCAAAGTTCGTGGTGTTGTACCATGCCTGTAAATTGTCTTTCGTCGGCGTTATCTGTTATCCAATTATTGCCTTTTGTTGAATTTATCTCGTATACACGATCGTGACCTCATTTGACCATCGTCCTTGTCATTTTTATGAATTTTAGGAATACTCTTGGAGCCAGGTCAAATTCAGGAGAAAAAATCTCAATAAGAATGTGTGTGTGTGTTTTTTCCCAATCCTATTGACTTCGTTTTATATCAGGATTTCAATGATGGAAATATTTTGCAAATAAAATAATTTATGTTTCAATCATATAAATTCAACACTGAACATTTTTTAGTGTGTATCCGTTTTAATTAACTTCCAATTGTCCGGTCATGGTACTGAATTGTTACGGAATTTTACTTAAAGTTTCCGATTTATATTACAGAATGTTATTGAATGATACCGAATCTGATTACCAAATTTTGCCGATTTTTAACGACTTCAATTACATAAGGTTATGTTGGGTTTCAATTGGGTGTATTGCACAATTTGAAAAATTTCATCCAACTTAAATAGCACAGCTCACTTTGAAACTGTTTTTATTTTGATTTTAGGTATGTATACCGTCAACACTTTTTTTCCCATTTGCGACGGTATGACAGTCCTCAACCGATCAGACAACGTATTGATAACCGCTTGATAACCTTCTCATGAGTTATACGACTGCACAATAAGAGCCTTCAATTTTCTGCGCACGCACACACTTGTCATTGAAGCATTTAAATTGATTAGGGCATGAATTATGCGCCAAATAATTACCATCACTTTAATGCTTTGAGTGTGCAGGATGATACTTATGTGGTTGGGATAAACGAATCAATCACTTTTCTTCAACCAAACACTGTTTTAACATCGGATGCAACATTTTATTACGCCATTCAACTGTAATGTATTCACCTTTTTTTGAACTGTGTTAATGGTTTTATTGCACGTTTGTATATGAGAATAATAGGTAGGATTATGTTCCTAAGTTCAAGAGTATGAAATTGAACCTTTGGAAACGGCCGAAGTCGATGAATACGAACTATTGCAGTCTCGGTTTGATTGAGACTGTTCATGAAATATGCTTGCAACCGTTTACGACTCCTAGCCCCGGGTTTTGCAGAACTCAATATTCATAATATCAATATTATCGAACTTTAACCATCCCGAAGATAGCATGCATATGGCTATGTACTGCCATTATTCCAAGTCCAGCGGCGTAAGGTCCCAATATCTAATAAAATTATATGCCCCGAAGAGCGAAATAAACAAAATGGAATTTAGTCGGGAGCAGCTGTTATGAAGCCTGCGCATCACAAGTAACAGTCAAAATACTAAATTAAAAGCAGACAACATATCCTATGGGTGGTTAAACAATACCCAGAGCCTTTATCAGCCGGAGTAGTGGAACCACCGAATCCCCGAACACTACTAAACTCTAAACGTTATAAGACGATATTCTCTATCGTCTCGTTGTACTCTTGTATGTCGTTGTGCATTAGTACATTCTAATACATATCATTATGTTTTGCCTTTTAGCTCATATATAACATGTTATCTATTTACCAGTAACTGTTCATTTATTATGTAGAAAAATAAAACATAATTTTATAAAGTACTGCTGAAAAATAAGGATATCATGGACAACAATATATAAAGTTAATACATATAGCGGTTCAATTATATAGATCTACAAGTACCATATCGAGCCCATGATGACATGGAAACCCTACCATTTAAAATGCATAGCGTCATGTAAACCTTCATTTTCGGCAAATGCAGATCGCTGGAAATGTTTTTTTGTTTCCCACGTCTCAGTTCAATTCTAATATTACCCAATAAATTGGTGGAATTCCAATACTTTACTTTGAAGTGTTTAAATAGATTATGACATGAAAGATGCGTCGAATAACTATTTTATAATTTAATACTTTGAGAGTGCAAGATGATAATAATGCGGTTAGGTAAAACAAATTTCGCGAAGCACAAACTGTATTAATATCGTATAAATTATTTTATTAAGCCACTCAGCTGTATTTTAATAACTTTTATCTTAATGTGCCTTTTGGAAGATCAAAGGCTATACATCTTGCGGATTGTTTTCAAAAACTTGGTCTTTACATTGATATTTTATTCATGCAGTGGAAGACACGTGTGGCAATAAACATAGATAAATCAAATTCCCAGATATGAGCAACTTGTAAAAGAGTATGATAATGGACCTTTGGAAACGGCCGAGCACGACACATACGAAATATTGCAGTCTCATATAAAATATTGAGACTGTTCATGAGCGGTAGTGAAATATGTTAGCTACCGCTCACGCCCTCTAGCCCCGGATTGAGCAGAACTCAATGTTCATAAAATTCAACAGTACAAAATGTTAACCATCCCGAAGATGTCAAGCATATGACGGTGGATATAGCAATATTTGTATCTTTATTTCATCCCCTATATCCAGCGGCGTATGGTCCCAGAATCTAACAAAATTGTATGCCCCGAAGAGCGAAATAAACAAAAAGGAATTTAGTTGGGAGCAGCGGTTATGAAGATTACGTATCACAAGTAACATCCAAAAGACTAAATTAAAAAGCAGACAACATATCCTATGAGTGGTTAAACAATACCTAGAGCCTTTTATCGGCCGGAGTAGTGGAACCACCGAATCGAAAATTAAGTAAGAAAACAAAAGAAAGTGAAAATGTACCACCGATCACTAAATATAAGTATCGGGCTCAGCGATCTCCAAAGATCGAATGAATAACAGTACTGATTACAAGCGCGGGGAGACGTTTTACTGCCGCCACACTGCACAAGCAACGTCACTGTGCTTTAAAAATAAGTATGATAATGGACCTTTGGAAACGACCGAGCACGACACATAGGAATATTGCAGTCTCGGTTTGATTGAGACTGTTCATGGGCGGTAGTGAAATATGCTAGCTACCGTTCACGCCCTCTAGCCCCGGGTTGAGCAGAACTCAATATTCATAAAAATCAACAGAGTACAGAATGTTGACCATCCCGAAAATGGCACGCATATGGCGGTAGATATAGCAATATGTGTATCTTTGTTTCATCCCCTATATCCAGCGGCGTATGGTCCCAGGATCTAATAAAACTGTATGCCCCGAAGAGCGAAATAAACAAAAAAGGAATTTAGTTGGGAGCAGCGGTTATGAAGCCTGCGTGTCACAAGTAACAGCCAAAAGACTAAATTAAAAAGCCTACAACATATCCTATGAGTGGTTAAACAATACCCAGAGCCTTTTATCGGCCGTAGAAAACGTATTACCATTCCGAGCCCGCACTCAATGTGATGGGTATCACGTGACAGACTAAACCATAATGATTATTAACTAAGCAGCTGTTTCATATAACACTTCTGATGAAGTTATTTTCTTCTGTTTTTTATTTTGTTTTGTAATCGCATATCCATTTGTTTCTCTTCATCAAGAGATGATCCTGATTAAATACTTATAAAATCATCCCTTATTCCAATGCCTTTAGAAAACAAAATTAGAAAAAAACAGAACCTTGAACAAATTGTAGCAGTGAATATAAACAATTAAAATGCATATCTTATCATAAATGTGTACCGAAGTTAAGGATGAACCTGTCAACGTTATATCCGTGAAGGCAGAGGGCAAGCGCATCGGGAATTCTGTTATGACGTGAGAGAATTATATTGTGGCTCTATTAAATACTCAGTAAAACCAGGCATTCTTCTTTGTCTTCGATGCTTCCGAAGGATCTATTTTAATATCTATATTGACATTCGTACGCGCGATCGTGTAGTGCATGTAGTGTGATGACCGTAAAATTATGCAAGCGCTACAAAAGAGTAGTTATTACTAACTGATACTCCGGGATCATCGAGCCAAATATATAGCTCTAAAGTAGAATCCTGCTAAAGCCTGTGCTAGGGGGCATACTTAGTGTTGCTTTTTAACTTACATTTTATGAATGGACTCAATAAAACAGATCTTCTACTTTCTTACCTTGTAAAATTAGTTACTTTCAAAGGACCACCTTTACTGCATTTATATACGTTGTTCTGGTGACATCCAACTATTTTTTGTCGAAAATAACGAGGGCAGTTAACTAGCGCAGTTAACTAGCACAATTTCAAGTGTATACGCTAATAACCAATTAATCCAGATTATTTAATGAGGTCGTTGTTTATTTGCAATTAGGTGTCGTATCGTACTTACAATTTGGTCTCGTATCGTATTTTGTTCCAAGTTATTGCATATCTTTCAATTAATCATCGTCTGTTATTGGCTGACAGGTGTCACGTGAGATCCACACGCGTGGACAAAAAGTCCACGCGTGTGGATCTCACGCGGGGTTCATGAGATTCACACGTGAGATCAACACGCATGTCAAGTATGTATTGTTTAATGATGTATTGTGTATGTATAACATGTGAATCATACGTTTTTGGTATTTTTCAGTTATCTATTGAACTTTTTGATAAAATAATATAACAGTAAAGCCCACTGTGACGGTGATAATATTCGTAGAATGTTGCTAAACTTTAACGCATGTCTTCTATTTGTGTGTAATAATGGTTAGCAAAGTAATTATGGTCTAGAATGCCACATGTGATTGTTTTTATTTCACAGCGGCAATTTATTTTAAAAATATAATATTGTACAAACGAAAATAGGATGAGTCTGAAGTCAGCCTTAAAAGGGTCAAGTGATAAATAGATACACTAAACAAATACAATAATTCAATACAATTGATTGATTGCTTTTCATCATATAACACACGTATTACAGCAAGTGCGGAACCAGCATTTCAGCTTAGCAGGGTGGAGCCCAATGTTGGGAGTGAGGTGAATGGGGTGTGGGTGGGAAGAATTGCTGTTTAAGGGGGTCCACTGCTGAGGTTTTGGATTTTTGCACTTCCGGAAATTTACATTTGTTATATTTCAAAAATTATAATAAAACTGGAAAAAATAATTATACAGTAACAAACTTATGCCCAATAGGGATATTTTAGTGCAAAAAAATTAAAAAAATTAAGATTTTTTTTTTGACCTCACATGTTGTGCCCAAAATTGACAATTTTTAACATAAGCCAAAATGGGGGGTAGGGGTACAAAAGATGGTATTTCTCAAAAACCATTTAAGATATTCACTTAATTTAAACTTTATTACAAAGACATGTGTTAGCATATACAGAGACAGGAATAAAAAGTATTTTCCTATTATTTGTTACAGACCTATGCCGTTATATGTCAGAGCTCGTCGAAATCTAAAAAAGCACATTATTTTCTCAGTTTTTATTGAATATCTTTCTTATGCACACCGACCCCCAATTTTTATTTTTTCATTCTGATACTCAGGTCTTGTATATATTGTAGACAAAATATCTCAAAAAGTTATCTGTTCCTTTATCATGAAAAATGTATGGATCACAAATTTAAAAATGCAATTTATAGTAAACTGGGTGGGGTAATGACAAGGGATGTACTAATTTTTCAGATGGTGATAACAATACCCCAACCCTTAATTTTTCGTCCTAAAGTATGATCTATTACATTAAAAAAGACGGAAAATCGATACCTGTTCTGCAAACCACACTACACACATGTAAGTTGCCATACACAATTTGCAGCTGATTCAGAATTTAAAACCGCACTGTGAGAGTGTATTACTAAAGATTAATTTTGCGAAAAAGTTAAATCACCGACCCATCATTATTTTTCCAGAAACTAACTAGTAATATGTTAGTCTTCATAAAAAACAGGGAAATTAAAAATTCTTACTGTTCTGATATTCACCAGAGGGCACCCTTAAGTGTACTTTTCGGAGTTTATTGGATGGCAGCTGCTTTCGTCCCATGGTTATGCGTTGAATAGGCACCAACCCCCTAAATCCGTGCCTGAGCAATAACACCATATTTATAAAATACAAAACGAATGCACATGCGCAAATGACGGCGGAAAACAGTTTTTTTGTGTATATATATTTTATATAATTTAATTAATTTTATATTGTGTTATTGGCGTGTTGTTATGTTCCCTCAAATCCGGAATCTCCGTTTCATCAGTTAATTAATTTCGATTCTGAGTTGGTAAAATGGTTTAAAATGTATAGCTCGTATACATAATGTTTTATGGTCGGGCTTTTACATAGTTTGGATTTTATACTAGAGAATGTGGTATTACAACCTTATATTGAGTGATGAAATAATGACTAAATAAGGGAATTGAATTGAATTGAAACGGAATGTGGTATTATAACTCATTGAGTGATGAAATAATTACTACATAAATTACTTACGGAGTGGTGAAATATTGACTAAATAAGTAACTTTAATTGAATTGAATATTGTTTAACGGCTCATCAACACATTATAGGTAATTTAGAGCCGCCCCAGAGAGAGTGTGAAGTGATATTAAAACATACTGAGTGGTGAAATAAATAAATTAAATGACTAAATAAGGCAATATAATTGTATTGAATCTTGTTTAACGGATCATCAACACATTATAGGTTATTTAGAGCCGCCCCAGAGAAAGGGGAAGGTGGTATTATACATTATTGATCGGTGAACATCTGAATTAAATTGAATCTTGTTTAGCGGCTCATCAACACATTAAATAGTATTTAGAGCCGCCGCAGAGAAAGTGGAAGGGGTATTACAACTTATAACGACCAAATAAGGTAATTTGGTTTAGCTTAAACTTATTTATTTTACATCGATTGTAACGAAAGCTCTATGAACTTATTTGAATCACTCTCGATGTCTTCCTGGGTAGAACCAGTACTAAGCAAATGCAGATAAAGTGTCTTGCTCAGGGACACAACGCATATGGCAATGGTGTGGATCGAACCACGACTTCTGGATCATGGGTCCAACGCTCTACCACTAGACCACAGCGCTCCACTGGGTTTAACGGCTCATCACACATTTTAATTATTTAGAGCCGCCACAGAGATAAAAGAAGGGTACATATGAGTCGAGGAAACTTACCTACTCTTATTAGTGATTAGATTAGTATGTTTTAACGCAATCGGAGGATAGACTCCGATACACGGTACCACCCAGTTTACGTCCCCACGACGAGACAAATAAAGTTTCTTTATTTCTACCCGAATCTATGTTCAGTAGAGTTCGTGAAATTCTAAAAATAGAAAAAACGAGTAAAGAAACTCTAGAAGGGCGTAAGAAGCGTTTTAGGCATGGTTTCCAATATGAAAGCAAATGATACATATAAATAATGTTTAACAGTTAGCTCTATGCTCAACTTGACTTTGTATTGCTGCCCTGCTGGAATACCCCACCGTTCAATGATACCACAACCAGTCACATACTAACAACGGCCCGACATGTCCCAGCACTACGCTTTATTTATGCTGAGCCTCAAGTAATGGAGTACCATTGTTATATAGTCTTTGGAATGGCCCAGCTGGGGACTGAACACACTATAGTCCAAAGTAGACCCAACTCCACGGTTTTGCATGTAACACTAACGGTTTGTTTGTGTGTATGGTGTTTTACGTCATTTTCAACACATGAAAGGTTATATATGACGGTCGCCTGTTTGTGGTGGAGACAGACAACCCACTTTTCAAGGGTAGGACCATAACTGTACACCTCCCGACATCCGTAAGAATCGACATTTTCTCACTAACAAGTCGGACTCCCAGTGGGATTCGAACTCGCAGCGGTGAGAGGCAAGAAGGTTTAAAACGAAACGTCGTTAACCCCTCGGCCACGCAGGTAAGTATTAATAATCCAGTAGAAGTTGCTTCTTTACGCACATAGTGGACAGAATAAAGTTTACTACACGCAAATCCATGTTCAGTAGACTCACTAAACATAACATAAAATTATATATAATAAGTGTCAATGTAATAAGGCTAAAGACATGTTTTCTTTGCAAAAAAACATTTCTTCCGTCCATATATTATGCGTATGTCTCGGTCGGTTATAAAACACACGAACTCCCGTATGCGTCAAAAATGAACTAATCTAGGTTCAGTAGACATAGTTAACATAAACTAAAGACTCAAATCCACGAGCTAAAAGTGCTAAAATGCTTTATAAGTATGAATTATCCATATAATACTAATATATTGGGCCGAAAAAATGTAACTCTACCGAACTAAACATATCAGAAAATCATATAATTATAATAATTATCAATGCAATTTACATACATACCTGTTTCCCTTACAAAAGGACTCTAAATCCGGCCAAATATATGTGTGCGGTATGGATTTCAAGATTCAGATTTGTTGACCCTTATCAGATGCATTACGTAATAGTCATTAACGGCTTAATGGGATACCCCAGTAATAATTATCGACACAGCGGGGTTATAACCATAAATCACGCAACTGATCGTGGTATCCCATGATTAATGGGCGGTTAATGACTATTACGTAATGAATTACGAGTCAACACATTTGCATACTGAAATTCATACCGCACACACTTATATTTGGCCGGATTTATAGTCCTTGTTTCAAGTTGTAAATGCAATAAAAATCAGAGTGGGACGGAGGTAAGAGTGGAAAATTACCACTTTTTTGGCGAGCATAAAATGTCTATATTCCTGGCAAATATCGCTTATACAAACACCATTTTGGTCCAAAAATGAAAAAAAAATCCAGAACCAACATTCAGTAAGGGAGACACCTCCCTCTCAGTATTTCCACTACTCGGGACTTCGCACCTCGTATAAAATTAGGAGTACGTTTAAAACAGGCCACGCTAGGACTCTGTTGAAAACAGGCCACGCTACGCCCCTGACACTTGTACATTAGTTTAGTCGGCTGGGGGTAATGAACGGTTTTAGCTGACAATCCTCTGTCAATACTTAAGGATGAGATTCTTGATTTTTTCTGTGCGTTTACACCTAATAGTGTAATTTCAATCTCTCTGGGGTGGCTCTAAATAACCTATAATATGTTGATGAGCCGTAAACAAAATTCAGTTCAATTCAATTTCCTTATTTAGTCATTATCTCACCACTCAATACGTTATAATAACAATTTCTACTCTCTCTGGGTATAGACATCAATTGATGTGTATGCTCTGGGGCGGCTCTAAATAACATGTAATGTGTTGATGAGGCGTTAAACGAGATTCAGTAAAGTTTAATTTCTAATTTAGTCATTATTTTACCATGCAATATGTTATAATACTACTTTCTATCTCTGCGGTACAGACATCAATTGAAGTCTATGCTCTGGGGCGGCTCTAAATGTCGTAGTATGTGTCGATAAGCCGTAAAACAAGTTTCAATTCAATTCAATTGACTTATTTAGTCATTATTTCACCACTCAATAAGTTATACAATCACATTCCCCTCTCGCTGTGTCGGCTCTAAATAACTTTTAATGTGTTGGTGAGCCGTTAAGCAATACCCAATTCGATTCAATTACTAAGTTATAATACCACCTTCCACTTTCTCTGGGGCGGCTCTAAATAACTTTTAATGTGTTGGTGAGCTGTGCAATATCCAATTCGATTCAATTACTAAGTTATAATACCACCTTCCACTTTCTCTGGGGCGGCTCTAATAACTTTTAATGTGTTGGTGAGCCGTTAAGCAATACTCAATTCGATTCAATTATTAAGTTATACTATCACATTCCCCCTCTCTCTGGGTTGGCTCTGAATAACCAATAACCTACACTGTGTTGATGAGCCGTTAAACAATATTCAGTTTAATTACATTTACTTATTTAGTCAGTATTTCACCATTCAATAAGTTATAATACCACTTTCCACTTTCTCTGTGGCAGCTCTAAATAACATACAGTGTGTTGATCAGCCATTGAAAAATAATCAGTTCAATTCAATTCCCCCCTCTCAATAATTTATAATACCAACTTTAACTGTATCTGGGTCGTTAACTGTATGTGGGTCGGCTCTAAATAACCTATACTGTGTTAATGAGCCGTTTAACAAGATTCAATTCAATTCAATTTACTCATTCGATCATTTTGGGTCTCAAAAGATGTACCGAATGTGTTTTTACGTGTGTATTACCTACATGTCATCTAGGGAGAGTACATGTGTGACATTCA